>VNKC01001651.1:0-25144 GCA_008042775.1 Drosophila pectinifera | reverse complement strand
CCGTAAGGTCATGAGCACCGACAACGGAGTGCAATTCACGAGCAGAGCATTCAAAAATTTCTTGGAGCAGCTAGGCGTGAAACACCAGTTTACGGTACCATACACGCCGCAAGAAAATCCAACGGAGAGGGCGAGCCGTAAAGTTAAAGCTATGATCGTCCAATTCGCAGGTGCGGACCAGAGGACATGGGACGAAAAATGGTCAGAAATACAGCTAGCAGTGAACACCAGTTTGACGGAACATACATGATATTCAACAGCATTCTTCACACAAAGAAGGGATCCACGACTGCCGCTGGCGCGCTTAACGACGAACAAACCACCGGAAGAAGAAAGAGACCCAATCACCAATAGAAAACGTGAAGAAACTCGGAGAAATTTTGTGTACTGTTCGGAAGAAACTTGGGGAAAGTCGCAACAATAAATAAAACAATAAACGCAGGCGCAACTTGCGGGAAATGCACAACTCGGCGGGCGCCCCGCAGCAGCAGGAGAGGGCAAGGCAAAGAGGAGAAAGTACCGTTGAAGGCGCCTAGCAACAGCGAAGGAGTGGCGATGGAGGTGGCCAGCCAGACGGACTGGCGGACTTTGGGTCACGGAATCCAGGAGAAAGGATCACCGAACAGGCGGCCAGGATCCAGGATCAAGGATCAAGGCTACAGGATCGGCACAAGAAGCCAGGACCAGGGAGTGACAGGTCCTGCGGTGAGAATCAAGCGGAGGTCGAGCTGCAGGAGTTGTGTGGGTGGCTAGGTTTTGGCCAGGCGATACACCGGGCCGACGAAATCGGGCAAAAGGGGTGACAGCGGCGATAGAGAGAGCTTTGAGTTCGACCTGCCGGGCGTAACACTCCCGTTTGCTACAATATTTCTTATTTTCCAAAGCGAATAGATATAATGAATAGCTGCTCTGCACCTGTTTTAGAAGAAATGCGTGCCTCGAATTCCGCTTCGATGAACAAAACGTAATATATACGCAATTCAGCCAATCTATTTGGTCTAGGAAAAAACTCGAAGAGAGAGGGATTGTCAATCGGGGATGGCTCAGCTTCAGATTCAGCTGGATAGAGTTGGTCGATTTCAGCATGTCTGTCTGGCGTGCCCGGAAAGGAGCTGAGATTGCTTCCAGTCTACATCTTCGGCGCGTACAGATCGTTGCATCAAAGCCAGGGTGGACCATTCCACCACAGCTCGTAGTTTATAAGATTGGGCTTTCTCTCGATCCGATGTGATGCTCTGCGCTATGTAGTATGACATAAAGGATCTCTGAAGTTCAGTTGACCATAAAGGTCTTCAGAGTTGATGGAGTTTGCGGCGGCCTCGAAAAGACCATTGTGGAGACGCACCAAGCGTGCACAGTGATATCCTTCACAGCTCTGAGGAGGCTTGTGACCAAAAACCCGTCAGAAAGCTCAAGACGTGTATTCTTTTTTTGCTGCATGTTCTGGCTGCGATTAGTACCACCAAGGATGAGCCGTCTGCATGGATTCTTTCCAATTCGTTGTATACCTGGCGCATCCTTAAGTGAGTGATGTTATTGTGACAGCTCTACCACCACTCAGTAATTGAAGCCAGAGTTCTTTGAACAGAATCTTGAGCTGGGCCACCATAGGAGTTTGAATACCTAGAGTATCGGAAATGCGTGACACTTGCGATAATATTTGTCAATTAGTACTTTCCGGTTGTGTTGATTGAGAGATTTTGTAGGAAAGGATGTCATCTTGGGGATTCCGGTGAATTCCTAAAACCTTGGCCGCACTATTTATCGGACGCGCTTCTTGGTTAGCGTGACACCCATTTTCCATGCTCAAGCCTAGCTTTGGACTCCAGCTGAAAGAGTTCGTCACGGCGGTTGATTAGTTCGATTTCTGAATCATGGGAACTGTAACTGCGTACATAGCTAGTTCCATACATGCCTGTGCGGAGTTGGTATTGTTAGGGGCCTCTTGGAGCATCACTCTATACAATTCGTAGATAGCTATGTCGTTGCATACCCAGCCATATTTGGCGAAACATTTAAGTATGGCCGGCCGAAAACACAAACTTGTGCATCCAAGAATAAAGGCAAACGTGAATAGATTCCGTTGTATTCTCGGTCCGATATGTATGGCGTCTGTTAGGGCGTGGCCGTCTATGTCTTCATGGGAGTGTTTTCTCATGAGAGTGATGACATAATTTTGCCAGCAGAGGCAACGATTGTATGCGATGACACAATTGATTTGATGCGCAATCTAGAGAATTCTCGAATAGTTTCAGCTTTGATAGAAAATATTCTTGAAACAACACATCGTTCTGAAGCATAGGAAGTTCTGAAACATAGAGCCACTAACCAATAGCACACGGCCGATTGTATATGTCCCTTTGGCATTTTGTCTTGGGCGATGTATGCTAAGGTACTCCCAGAAGTTTTGAAACTGGCATCCGTGGTAGCAGAATGTACGAGAGTGTGACCACCATTACGATGACCATTGCAGTGCTAGCAAGAATTTTCGATTGTCATTGTGTAGGTCGATGGCCAGGTCGAAGACAATTGACGCAACGCGACTTCTCTTCTGAAGAAGGCGTCGGTGTTCGAGGTTCAGGTTCTGGAAGTGCATACATGTGCTCGAAGGATAATCAGTAGAGCCACTATTAACGCGATTGTCACGATTAATTGCGATAAGTGCGCGCTTCAGTTTGGCTGGCTTGTCAAGGTGACACCCAGGGTCAATATTGATTGATGCTGTTGTTTTGCTAAGTTAAAAGTTCTTACAACGAGCATCTAGTAACTTGAACACTTCCTCAATTCATTTCCCTCTCGATTCAGGGTGAAGTTTTGCAGAAAGTAGATGAATAACCCAACAGTCGCAGTTGGTTTCTGTAATTGCATCGAGGCAACGAATGATTTAATTAGCTCTATCAGCCATCTTGTTCAGATTGGACATCTTGCCGTTGTGCGCAGCAGCTAGGCCAATGAAAGTGTCCAGCAATGAACTGACGATATGTCCTAGCGGATTTTACAGGTGTTCTATTCTCCGACAACCGTTGAAAGAAGTCGTTTTGTTGTTGCAGCAGCATGATCATGTTATCCTTCGGCTGTAGCGAATTCTTCAAGGATGTGAATAGGATTAGGACATGCAAATACGTTTCCGTACGGAAGATTTCGGTCGAACGTTCCCCAACACTCCTTAGTGCTTGCTGTGGTCGTCCCAGTATGTCGTCAGTGCCGGAATAGGTGAATTCTGAGGGAGGATCCTCGGCATTCTTCACCAAGCGAGCCAGTGTTGCCTTCATAGGTAGCTTAACAAAAATGCTTCTATAAGTTAACATGTTAATGTTAAATAGATGTAAACTTTATATAAATTCTATGAATCAACTTACATTTCACCTGGCAGTTTAAAAGGAGGCAAATCAAAGAAGGCTGACAAATCCTCAAATACAAACTATACCAAAATATTTAAATTTTTAGAACGGTGGGTTATCTATTGTATCGCGTAAGGCTTGATTTGAGAACGAAAAATAAAACACGGTCAGGTCATAAGAAGGATAATCTTACATACCCAGCACATTAAAGTAAATGCAATCGATGCTCGCGACGGGACCTTGTGACCGTAACTTCGAACTCTTTTAAAAAGTGCATTTATACTTTCGTAAGATGGAAAGAACGTGGAGAATTTCAAACTTATAAATATACGTTGGATTAATGACGGCAACTACGACAGAATGGAGATTACCCGAGAAAAATTGTTTTAAAATTGACGGTGACCGGGACAGTGAAGGGATAAAATGTTTTATAGGTGGTGAAGATCTTGCAATGATTATTTATTCCTAATCTCGGCTTAATTTTATTTCTTAGGGGGATTGGTTGACTCTCTCCAGTCAAAAAAGGCAAATATTTTCTATGTTCCTACAGATACACGGAACCAATTCGTCTCGCACAAAATTTTAAAAGCAATTTAAGTTTTTGAGGCACCCTAACTCAAACCTGAATTGATTTCATTATTTTTCATCATTGAAATGGGATTAAAATCACTACTTGGAAGGGAAATTTTAACTAAATTGAATGTTCTGAGGATGCGTTTACCGCTAAGCCACATTGAAATATAAATCTATGTATTGACCCAGTGAAAGAGCTAATTAGGTGTATTCCACACTCACTTTGAAAGGTCAAGTCAATGCTAAGTTGGAGGAACTGTAAAACGTCGCCACAGTCCTTGGATCTCGCCAATAGTGGTTGCATTAAAAGAAAACGGCGACATTCGACTATGCTTGGATATAAGGCAACCAAACCGAGTGGTTCTTAGAAAAAATCAGAGAATAAATTGTACTCCTTAAAGAATAATAAGTAAAACAGAATACAGTTTCTGGCGCATACCTTGACGGACAAAGGAATTGAAGAAGATCAATAGAAAATAACAGCTATTAGTACATTTCGGCCCTCCTAAAATATAGAAGAGACACAAAGATTCCAGGGCTTATTCACCTAAGTTGAAAGGTTCATTGCAGACCTTGCGGATCTAACTGTACCGTTAAAGATTGACCAGATTGATAGCCGGTTTAATATAACACTGACACTGAGTCCTACCCAGATCCTGGCGTGGACCAAGTTTCAGATCCAGCAACTCAACATGCAGTAAACCCGTGAAAGAAGGACGAACGTAGATGAGGTGGATTTAAACTGATGGAAAGCGAATATCCTTTTCTATTTATTACTTTGTCTCTCTTTGTATTCATATATAGTTTTCTTTCCGTCTTTTTTCTGGACGTTGAAGCACTATGGTCAGTACCCTAAATTAGGCATTACTATATCAACTGCATTTCAGGGCTAGGTGTTAAATAGATAGAAGGAAATATAGGGATACATCAAATAGTCTACTAACATTTGTACTAAATGGATTAGAATTAAAGTTTTAAGGTCAGGATGATAGTACAAAATAGAGGTTATTTTGTATAAACCGCCATAGTTTGCGGATAATAATTTAAAGGCTTCACGCATTCCATGAGATGTTCTATAATGGTGCAAAACTAAAGTTCTAAGTTCAAAACTAAGATCTAGTGTTTCTACTCGGCCAGAGACTAAGCGCTGCTGATTTTGAAAGGACCTCCCTTGTAGATTGCAAATTCAAAATTAAAATACGTACCAAATTTGCACTTTTTAAGTTTAAAAAAAACAGCCACTTTTTAGCTCCGATGCTGGAACAAGCTAAACTAATCTTTGATTTTTTAACTTCAATATTCAACAAAAAACACAAATGTGTCACCTTTCTTTTTATTTGTCGACCTTAATTACTGCAATTGATTGTGAAAATAGTGGTATTTCATGTCTGGATGCTCTTGGTGAAAGTGGAGCCAAAATTGTTTTAAAAGCGGCTTCATCCACACAAATAGCATATGGTTAAATGAGCGAGTATTTTTTGTGGCTAAGAATATAGACGTCCATAACTTAAAATTTAAAATTTAAGATCAAATTGTAGGGTGTGCCTGGATATCCGCCGACAATTTTAACTAACCAAAACTATGGAAGGAAACTCTCTTGGTGTTAAGAAAACTGAAGAGTTAAGTGATTCACGTGACGATACTTACCATCTCAAAACTGCGAATCTGATAAATTTGACACACACTACATAGTATACAAAAGGATTACCTCGATTTTTGATTTTTCGATGTACTTAGTTAAATGACAGTTGCGTGGTTTGCCACATATACATAATATGCTTTCCATGTACGACAAGATCCGACCATAATATTTTGATTCGATCATTACCACATCAACTAACAGGTTCAGAGCTGCATTCCATTGTGACAAAGATTCATGGACCTTGCGTAAAACGAAACACAACCCAGATAAAATGTTCCCATCCGATTTTGACAATCAATCGATCTCAATCACGATGATTCCGTCTTTCAAACTAAGTAGGTGTTTGGTATTGGATGTCGATGGATAGAGATAGGGTCTGTTTGCCTGGCTTGCTAACTCAAGTTTTTGTTATTATTATCTCGCTTGAAAATACTGCAGAGTAAAGCGGAAGGAGTCCGACTTCAGCCGTTTCTGTTTCTTTAGTACTCATCTCGTTTTAGAGATGTTGGGTAAAAACTTAAGTGAATATTAGGAGGATTTGAGTTAATAAATTAAGTTTTTTGATAATATTTTACTGCTATTACCACTATTTTTAGAGGAAAAGCTACTTTAACAATTGACAGAATGTTAAATTTGATTCAGTTATGGTTTTAAATATGATAATATCAGTTAAAACGCTTATGTTGATTTGAATAAATTTGTCCTGGCGAAACTGTGCGTTCTTTTGATTAGTTAGCTTCGACTGCAGATTGGGTGAGACTTTGGCGGTTAGGCAATATCTTTTATGGATTCCCAGCAAGTTGAATCCTATGGGTATTGGGAAATAATAAAGTAGTTTTCTTAACTGTAGAAAAACATTTGTAATGTCATTCATATTTGACAACTTAATCTGTTTTGACAAAAAAGGACGTGTCCTATTTTTGAAATACAAACGCTTCGACAAAGAAATTTGTATGCTTACCAGCTTTGACCATAATATCTTTCGATATAATAGTTCCTATATTGTTAACAGCAGTACAGCGATAAATGTTCCAGTGTATATGTTGCCGAAAATCCTCTGCATCAAAAGGTGGAAAATACAATGAGCTATTACTCAATATATGTCGAAGCTGTAAGGGATAATTAGTGTTATTGGCATTAGTAAAAAATAAAAGTGTCATCCACTGGGTGCAGATCCTATACGACTACTAAACGTTTTCGGAGAAAGTACAAAAAGAAACGGAATAGGTTAAAAAAAATGTTTCGATTTTATTTATCCGAGTCAAAAATAAAATTTGTGTAAGCGTTATATTTAACTGTGATATACCCGCACCCAAAAAATACACATAGACATGGCTCTTTACCTATTATAAAGAATTTTAATTAATCAGGTCTGAAGGCAGAAGGAAATGTTGAAAAATTAAGAAAAATGTTGCTTGGAACCGGTTAAACGACACCCAAAGATGACAGATGTAGCTAGGAATATGTTAAGCAATATTTTGGTGCTGCCAACTCAAATGTAGATGTTTCGGAAGCCCAGCATATACAGAAAAAGTTTTCTTTAATAACTTCTATGTTTATCATGTGATTTCACTCAAATGCTTACGTTCGCACACATGTATTTAAACTACTTAAAATCGACTATAGCTCTCTGAGATCTGTTGTTTCAGCCGGACAGACAGACGGACACGGCCAGAGGATGTTGACGCTGATCATGAATATATATTCTTTATGGGGTCGGAGATGCCTCCTTTTACTTGTTACAATAATAATAAACAATTTTATATAGTGGAATATATAATGAACAATGAAAACATTAATACATTAAACATTTAACTATTACTTGCTCTACCACTACTAGTTATGTCCACTTCCAACTAATTAAAAGACCATAATATTGAAGTTGGAAATTACATTTGTAGAAATTGTGTCAAAAATATTGAATTGCATGAACTGCATGAATTTAGATCGGGGTGCCCTCACAGTTTCCACCTAGTCTGCTTTAATACTCGATGCGGTGTTAAAACTGTCTGCCCGGTCTTTATACCTGCAAAGTCCAGTACCTTTATTAGACGAAGAGTGGGCTGCGTCGCATAAAAAAGCACAAAATATGCCTAGATTACAATCGCAGGGCACTGCCGACCCAACAGAGAATCGGAAGCTGTTGTCCGTATGCAGGATGGGATAGCTCAATTAAATACATCTATAACCTAAGCCTATAAAATGGCACGAGATATGTCTCAGTTGCCTGTGGCAATAGAAGGAGGATTAATTTTTTGTTACGGATGTGTTAAGCATGAAACTTTCAAACCATTTGAAAAATGTGCAATGCTTCAAAAATGTGGCAGCCCGTACACCACCGAACGCTGCACACAACCCGAACCCGAACGTCAACGGACATGAATTCAGAATAGAAGATAATTTAAAAAATCTTAATACCTCAGCATTGTTCATTTCACCCTAAAGTTAAAGCGGCCGCTGAGTCGGAACAGATTGCAGTAGCGGCTTTTCTCATTTAGGCAAGCATGTAAGAAGGAGAAGCAAGCACTCTTTGCGTTTATCGTATTGAAATATTGGGAAGCAAGTATTGGGACTAATGGACACAGGAGCATCCATCAGTTGTATGGTTTCACGTTAGCCGCAGACGTAGTTAAGTGTTTTACAATGTATAAGAAGATTCGTGCTAGTGTCAGTACCACAGATGGCAACAAGCAACCCATTTTTGGCCGAATAACCACTTGCAGTTCGTACAGAGGATAGTTGAAGCCTATGTATATCTATATCTGGGTATAGATTTTGGAGTAGCTTTAAATTATTGCATGAATTTGTGAACCAAAGTCTACCTACTCCAGGTGCGCGAGTAGCATGTCTCGATCAACAAGTAGAAAAGCTAAATTCGTGTGTGACCGACTGTGAGATACCCGGACTCCCAAGACATTGTGGGTTAAATTAAAATACACATGGATATGGTTCTTTCACTTTATCGAAGTATGCTCAAAATTATGAACAAATGAAGTTGACAAATGATGGAAAATTTTGCTAGGAACAAGTTGAACAACACCCAAGACAGACATATGTTGTTATAAACATGATAAGCAACATGTTTGTGCTACCAACTCAAATGTAAATGCTGCAGAAGCAAGAATTAGTCCGGTGCTCCGGTTCCCGCAAAACGCAAATTTCTTCCGAATTGAAAAATGGACACGCTTTTCTTTGCGGAATGAAAAATAAAAGCTTTCTTCAACATCAAATCGGATCTTATTTACAAAAAAAAAATATAGTTGATTCATTGGTGTTTTGGAGGGGGGCGTATATATATATAATTTTAATAATTATTTGCACTTTATTGGTTTTCGTCGGCTGCTGGTAAATTAGAACTAACAACTGCCACTTAATCATAAGTTTGGGAGAGCGGAGTCGAAGCTCTGGTGGACTGAAAGTCCGGAGGGAGAAAGAGAGCAAAAGCGTGCCAGTGAGCGCTGGCCCTCGTGAAACGAACGTTTCGTGGCCGCTATTGGGATCACACTGCCTCTTGAAAATAAGCGCCCTGTTCACACCATCAGTAATCTATCTAGTACGCATTTATTTATTTATTTTATTTTTTTATTTTTTTTTTTTTCGACACCACCTCGAATCCGGCAAATAAAATTATTGCGGTCGGTAACAACATCTTGCGAATTGGCTGACAGGGCTGCCATACTTTATGAGGAAACGAAACAACTGGTCAAAATACTTATAGAATGAAATGAAATTAATATTATTGAGGAAGCGTAAAATACAGTTTTAAAAATAATCCTGCTTAATTTAAAGTAAAAAGGTAAAAGGAAAAAGGTAAAGTAAAGGTAAAACAATTTCATTGAGAGCACTGGAACTCTTTAAAGAGTTGCAGCCCTTTTGGACCGATAAATAATAAATTTCTGCCTTTATTTGGATTTTAAATAATCAATTCACTAATTAATTGACTGTTAAACATTCTTTTAACTTCTGAAAACAATCTAGTCAGTAGTTTGAGCAATCAGAACTACTAAATATTCCGATAAAAAAAATGATGACAAAAAAGCCGGAGTACGCAAAAATGGAACGACAAGTTTTTGGCCAAAACACAAATCGCAAAAACAAAGTGAAAACCGGAGCCCCCTGTAAATAAATTAAGATTATCAGGCGGACTCCGGTTTTCACTTTTGCAAACTTCTTGCGATTTTCCTTTTAAAAACGGAAGTCGGTGCTTCGGTTCCTACAAAATGCAAATTTTTTGCGAATTGAAAAACGGACAAGTTTTCTTGCCTAAATGCTGCCTATATTTCTGAAACCACATCGAAGGGAGATAACACTTAAAACCAAGTATTGAGCCAAGGGTCCGCTAAAGTTACATTAATGAATTGGATGAAGAAGGAAGAAGGGTGGCTGAAAAGAGAACATATTGGCCAGATTGATGGAGAACAACCACAAGACGGCGGTAAAAAATGGTGTGCAGCTCATGGGCCCTTTTTCTGCCTTTGGAAATTAGGAAGCATTTAATTGGATTGTGGATTTCGAAAGAACCTGCAGATGCGTAAAAGAGAGTGCATGCTTTCAATTGGACTGCGTGCGTATGCTGATGAAGCCGGGAACAGATGTAAACTTGTTCTTGCGCGTCGACCGATAAAATACTTACGATGAATTTAAGGTAAACTTTCTAAAAACATTTGGCAGCGGCAGTTCTATTACTGATATTGTATTGCTTTTGAAAGAAATCATTTTCAAACCGGGAAAAAACACCGTTATGGGGTACCAACTTCTTATGAAGAAAATTCCTATGTGTGCTAATTTTGACGAAAACTAACAGTGCTGTTCATAATTTATGGTTTCGCGATCGTTTTGCAACAATCGGAAAATTAAAAGAGTTGTTGCAAAATTATGAAAGTCTACGGAAGAATTCCCAAAATTTTTTCCATCGCGCGGGAAACGCTATCTCTTGAGAGAGTCGAAGCACAATACGCTGTGAGAGGATCCTGCTTCCGCTGTGGGTCCCTAAAGCATTAGTTGAAGGACTGTTAACGGAAGCCAGCAAACAAGACAAGAGAGTAACATTGACAGGAGAGAAACATTATGTTGATCTCTATAATTAATCAGGTATTTTCACTCTGATCAAAGAGAGAAGTATAAAATAACGTTCCTTTTGCTATGTTTGATACCGGCAGCTCCGTTAATTTGATTCAGCGTGTGGCTTACCACAAACAAACAAAAACTTTAACAATGTGCTGATCCCTATGAAATAGTCCCAAACGATCAATTCCTTTTGATACATAACATGTGGATCATTTTGGACCACTGCCTTCGGTTATATCGAAAAATATACATTTGTAGGTAATTATTGACAGATTTACAAAATTTGTTAAATTTTTTCCTGTAAACAAAACAAGTACGAAAGAAGGCAATAAGTGTTTTTCGAAGTGTTTTCAATATTGACCACGTAGAATAATAATGATTTAGAAAATGTCCGTAAGAACTCTTTAGAAAAAATAGAACATTGTCAGAAAATGAGCAAAGAATATTATCAGATAGATCAAAAAAGCACGTAGAATTTGCAGAAGGCGATTTTGTTGTGATAAGAAACAATGACATCTTATTTCGCACTAATACAAATTTTGTACCGAAATGCAAAGATCCCTATGTCGTTCAAAGAATTGTGCCAAATGACAGATATGTTTTAAGTGATATAGAAAATTGCCAAATTAGTCAAATTCCCTATGATGGAATTGTTGAGGCATGTCAGTTATGGAAATAGGCAGATCGGCGAAATCAGTGCGAAAATAGCTCCTAGTAATTGTTAAGTTGGTCTATTCACTGAAACAATTTCGAGGTTGATTTAATTGTCAGGATGGCCGGGCTGTTAGCTTTTATTGATTAAGTACTATTGTGTAATGTAAACATCTATCTGTTGTCATTTCCTAAAGTAATATTTAAATGTGAACTTCGACATGTATGTTCCGATTCCGATATACCAATAATATGTAAATGAGATTAAATAGTTTAAGATTATGAAAATAAGATAGCATGGTCACTTTACGATTGAACACGAACCGGATAAGACACATTGATAGAACATTTATTGACAAAATAAAACTGAATCTTACGAGAGAGCACGTCAACGGTTTTAATAATCCAGACCTTTTGTCATAAGAATACATATTCTACTTTAAACAAAATTCTACAATAGCGCGTCTAATGCTTTCATTAGAATTGTCGGAATCAGTGGATATATTGTTAACATCTGCCTGCATATTATAACATTATGAGTTATAATCTTTTATATATGCTGCAGGAATATATTTTTGGCACTACTTATATTAGTCATACTGAGCACATCATTTCTAAATGCTAATTGTTACTTTCTTTCACATTCATTCAAATAATAGATTGATCAGAGCTTTGTGCAATTATTGAAGCACTATAGAAAATTAAAAGAATTGCACATGAATAACCTTTTCATAGTCTTGAATTATTATATTTTTTCATAGAGCTCCAATAATGGCACACAGCTCTAATCTAACATTAGCTGATGCTCTTGAGCAGTACCCAAAATAATAGCCGTATTATTCATATGTATACTCGCTTCCCGTAGGTTATAATGGTGTTATAACTTAGTGCCAACCGGGAATGGCAGATGACAAAATCTTTCACATAAAGTATTAATATTCTTTATTAGGATCACCAGCTAAGTTGATTTAGCCATGATTGTCTGTCTTCCGTGTGAGACAAGAGCTAGATCTACTAAATTTGGTAACATTCTTGTATTGCACACGCAGATCAAGTTTGTTTCAAAATTTAAAAAAAAATTATAAAAATTATTTATATCATATACAACACAGCAATAGTATAGAAATCGATAAAAAGGTGTAAAGATGTTATTATTATTATCTAAAACTGAGGCGATCCAAAATGAGACTCGTTAATGTTAAATTTTTATATTTTTAGAATTTTTCTTTTTAAAGTTGATACAAGTTATAGTCTTTGTTTCGAAGAGTCTTGGTATGGTGCGCACTTTGGGCCATTGGGTGAGCGTGCCACGAAAAAACAGGTTATCTTTTAGCTAGATGAACAAAGCTTTGGATACCGGGTATCTCACTGTCAACCACCCTAGACTGTTACTCCGCTTACATTAGTTTTTCATATGCCGCGAGAAGAAGAGAGTGACGGTAGATGGTGCCATATGAATACTTATCCAATTATTTTACCATCGTCATATCGTTCCTCTGAAGATAATTTCTTTGACTAATATTCGTTCAGCAATATAAGGAAGACTTGAAAAATTGCATCCGAAAGTTCGAAAAATGAGAGAATAGTGTGCGTAGAAAAGGACAAACGGATACATTTTCAGATATCTAGTCGGATATGGCTCAATCGATTTGACGGTTGATTTTGATATATATATTTTGAATATATACCCTCTAAAGATTTGGGAAATACTCCTATACTGCAATTAAAATATATAAATATATATTGGTATACGATTTGTATCAAATTTTCAGTAAACCTTTACTAACGGGTTCTAATTATATACTATTTTCATTTTATACAGACTAACGGTAAGTAGCCAAATCTTACTCTTATATAACAATTTAATTAGTTTTTGTTTGGTGGTTGGGGAGGTCTCTTCAGTCATGCAGTCGTGTATGACCAGTGTTCCAAATTAGGATAACCCTGAAATTTGACCTGACATACAGATAAATCTTGTGAATATATTCATTTCTTATATAGTACGATGCCCCTGTCAGATTGCTCAACATCTTTGATTGAGCTCTCAGTATTATTTCTAAGTTTCTAACGCCTCCGATTTCCCATAGCCGGAACCATACGTCCAGATCGGTTTGAGGACTGCATTATACAAAAGTACTTTTTACTCCAGTTTGACTGGTGATCGGGCGTTTATATGCCAATGTAGAGTAGTAGGTTCAGTTTATTTCTTTAGTTTTAATGTGCTTCCGCCAAGTCTTCAATTTAAATAGACTCCAAAGTATGACTTGTACTGCAGTTGTTTGTGAAAGAGAAAGATTGTCTGCTAAGGGTGCAGGTTACGTGTTAGAACTTTTGTTCACTTACAGGTATGCATTAGTTTGATAGCAATTTTTCCAATAGCACTATTTAGTTAATAATGATCGTGTTGCTTTTGCTGGGCACTTAGATCGACCTAAAATAACAGTATCATCAGCAAATGATAATGTTGTTGTAAGAATGGTTGTTGATAGATCTGTAAATGATATACAGTGTCAGTCCAAGCACTCTACCGTGGGGTACTCCAGCTTCGATTGGATGATATTCAGAAAGGAAATCTTTGTATCGTACTATGAAACTACTTTTCTACTCCAATATGGATGATCTGTGGCTGTAATATTTTGACTTTGGGAAATAAGTCGTATAGTCAAACGCAGTAGGAGGCCTGGGCGATATCTAGAATCGTTTCTCTTAGGTTATCCGATTAATTAGTTCAATGGACTTGAAGGTTTTGCCAATTCGATTCAGAAACAGCTTATTTTATAGGCAGGACAGGGGACTAATTAGTCTATATAGTGATGGATCTTACTTGTCCTTCTCATTGTAATGACTGACTACCATTCTTGAGAATAATCATGCTTAATATCATTTGTATTATAAAAATATACTGCACAACTTGTCAATTCTATGATCACTTTAGGGGAAATGAAATCGTGGTCAGGACTTTTCGATTTCTTTTGGATCTTTTTGAATTCGTACTTTTGGACTTTTAAACTAATCCTGACTGATATATGATAAGCGAGCTAGAGTCAGGATCGTTATATAATGGGAGCACAAAACTGTTTGTACTTGGGAGTGTTTTGCAGTCTTTTTCTAGATGGACGGCAAATGTAATTGTCCTGTCTTTCTTGCTGCGGGTATTTGTTATTAGTAGCGTTGCATAGGTGTCTTCCTTTGGGGTGAGTGTGTCAAACCCCAGTGGGTGTATTTTGCATCATAGTCAAATGTATTGGCATACAGATGGCCAGTTGAGGACATCGAGGTAGAACTGTAATTGGCGCACTTTGGACGAAAGACCAAGATGAGACGCCGTGGAAATAACGGGACTTCGGTGGACTTCAAACCCGGTGGCGAGAAGGTGCCGGGAATATCGGCACACATAAATACATATATAAATAAGGAGGAGCAAGAGAAGCGGGATCTTGTCTCTGCGAGATCGTTAGCAAGGAATTGATGATCAAGGAGGATCAAAGATCAAGGAGCAAGAAACAGAAATAAGAAACAAGAAACAAGGATCAAGGATCAATGATCAAGGATCATGGATCAAGGATCAAGGTTCAAAGGATCAAGGATCAAGGATCAAGGATCAAGGATCAAGGATCAAGGATCAAGGATCAAGAATCAATGATCAAGAATCAGGAAACATGGATAAGAGAACGACTAGGTTCTGTGTCAAGGATCAAACGGAATGACAGGAAAGTCGAGCTGCAGGAGTCCGGCACGGAGGTGAAATGTGCAGGTCTTCGGCTGTCGATACTAAGGAGGAGACGGAATCAGGGTTGGCTAGAGAAAAGGTTATTCGTAGCCGTAGTCGAAACGTCGCAGTATTTCGTCAAGAGAGATGTCGAGAGATTTCAGAAATTCAGAGTTTAAGAAGATGGAAGAAATCAAGGTACATCGAATTAAGCCACGCATCAGATAAAAATGACCGGTCGGTCGTCGGTTAATTAAACAGCGTTAATACCCCAATAACCCTAGCGCTAGACCACGTAATAGGCCCAGAAATGATGAGACCCTTGTTCGCCTATCAGGATAACATTATTGTCATTGGACGCACACTGGAGGAACACATGCGAAAGTCACTAAAAGGAAGCTGATTATGGTTGCAGAGACTCTTTCTAGGCAACCCTTTCCAGGAACATGCAGGAGTGTAAAAGCAAAATCAATCCGCAGGACAGACCGATTTTCAAAATGGTCTGAGATTTTACTAATGCGAAGCGGAACATACGTCTAAGAAAGCTATTCGGAAGAGATTTGTGGCAAGATACGGTGTCCCGAAAGTCATGATTACCAAGGGGTGCAATTCACGAGCTAACCCTTCAAAAGTTACTTAGAAGAGCTAGCCGTAAAATATCAGTTACGGCACCAATTACACCGAAAACAATGATTGCCCAATTCGCAGGCTTAGATCAAAGAGCATGGGACGAGAAATGGACGGAAGTATAGCTGGCAGTAAACAAAAGTGTAGTTGAATCCACGGGATATTCACAAGCATTTATCACACAGGACCCAAGGACTACAATTCGAGGGTCTTGTGCGTCGTCTCAGCCCCATAGCTAAGGGGCGGGGGGAGAGCAGGAGAAGTAGTCTGAAGGTCCAGAATTCCAGGTCCAGGGACCGCGATCCGGACGAGAGGGAGCATATATGGAAAAAGCGAACCTGGAATAGAAAGGCAGAATTAGGCCGGAGGACTAAAATAAAATGGAAAATAAAATTTACCGAATATTTTGCCGCAGGGGTGAAAACCCCTCGATAGGATGGCGATCGATTGCAGTATCGAAATATCGATAGATACCTATCGCAGGTAAGACCAACTGGCACACTGGTCACTATCGCATACTGCGATCAGGGAGAAGATCGCTTGCAAGAGATTGACCAGGTGTCGAAAAATACTGCAACTAGTGATAGAGGATGGAAAGTCAGAAAATACTAAAACTATTGGAGGAGTTATGAAAGAAGTACCGTTAAAGGTGCATAAGAAAAGCCGAGATGTTGTGATGCAAGTGGCCAGCTAAGGGCATCCTGGTCGAACGGTAATTTACGAACTTTGGACCTCTAAGTGGGACCTAACGGGACTTCGATAGACTTTGGACCCAGTGGCTTGAGCAGAGGCGGAGGTCTCTGGCCACCAAAGGTGAGACTCCGTGGATACCTTGGACCCGGTGGCGTGATTGCCATAACGTGATTGAATAACGCGACAAGGACTGCCTATTAATTAAGGAACAGCGAGAGTACCGAGACAATACAACAGTACAAAGATCCATGTGGTCTTTGATGGGTCTATGAAGATCATCAATAACAACGCGTTAAATGACATAATGGCAACCGAGCGATTGTATGTGGATTTATATGAAGTGGTATTGGCGAGCTTTTATGTATGTTTTCGTGGCCGATAACTTTAATTAACAAGTAAGAATGTTAGTGATAACCGGTACGGCTTTGTGCGTTGAATAAAAATAAGAAAAAATAATTTCCCAATTCTGAAAAAAAAGTATATTGAATATGAAAATGAAGGGTTATTAATTACGACAATCGTCGCGAAAGATAAATCTATAGAAGTAGCCAAGTGGTCAGCGTCGACGCAGCACTCTGTTTACGAAAAATCGAAGGCTCAGTCCCCGCAACTCGAATCAAAAATCGAATTTTTTATTGTTTTTTTTTTTTTAAATCTATATATTTTTTGTAAAGAATTAATTTATTTATTGTTCTTGTTTACTTAATTCCTAATAATCACATTGAGCTGAGCCAATCAGATTTGCTGCTGCTGTAATATTAAGTTTTACAACGTTAAGTTTAACATTTAATTAAAATTATATATATGTAAAAAAATACTGATAATAAAAAAAAAAAAACAATCTAAGAGGGACAAAAAAAATCGAAAAAAGGCCAGGGCTTGAACACACGACCACGTCGGCAACATTCTACGCGTCATACTTTTACAGCAGTAAAGGCCTGCCATAAAACGTCCTCATTTCACATGAGGTCAAAAACACTAAGTCTTGTCAACAAAGGTATCACATGGCATTCTAATCATGCCACGGAGCCACTTTTTTAGGTTTATGGAAGGCGAGGGCGAAATCGATGAAATACCTCTTGAAAAGATATATTGGAGAACGTGTTCTAACTTTCAACAATTCTAGTTCAAATAGAGATATGTCTAAATTCTAGACCAATCTGCCTACCATCAAATGACCTATACGATTTGATGGTGCTTATTCTGGACCATTTCTTACTAGAGGATGCATTTAATGACTCCACCAGTACCCGAAATGGAAAAAGTAAGCACCATAGAGTGTTGGAAATACTGCCAATATTATCTACAGTGCCGGGTGCCGAGGCCATATTACTGCAAAGACCAAAGTGGGCTCAATGAAAGGTTTGTGTGTGGGGGCGAATTAGTTTTGATAAAGGAAGATCAAACACAATCGGGTGTCATAGTTAGATCCACCCTAAGTACACAAATAAGTTTAAGTGCACCCTATTATAATGCCGAACGCACTGTTGGAAATAAGTAGCTGTACTTGATTGACTTCTTGTTTACCGTCAAATATTTCGAAAAAATTTATGCGCATAAGTCGTAATGCCTTGAACGCGTGGATTTTTTGCACCTCTGGCACTCTTGAAAACTCGATTGCACTAACTGGTTAAGTTTTAAGATGGTCCAATAAAGTCAACTAATAATTTACGTTGTAACGATAAAATTTGAGCCCTAGTGATAATTTCTTTTAGTTTTTACAAGTCGGCGCATTTTCTCATCACAGAGTCCTCAGTCGACACGGATTGTAATTCACCGTGGAAGCATCGCAAACTTTAACCCAGTTTGGGGCTCCATTAATTACGCAGTTAAGAGCCAGCACAAATAATATAAATAAATATGTTAGACATGTCATAGATATGATTATCAACAAAAGGTAATAATACATAGATCAATAAATATGTCGATCTTGCCGAAGACGAAAAAAATTAATTATTTAATTAATTATTTGTATTTAATTTAAAAATTCGAGTTATGATATAAGTTATATATATATATATAATATGATTTAATTTACAAATTAAGTTTGTTATCCTCCTTCTTACCTTAGAGACAGATGATATTGGATTATTTTCTGCATCTAACCATTCAATATTTGGCTGAGGACTTCCAGTAGCGACGCAATCGACAATACATCCAGCTGTATTTGTAAACTCTATTTGACTTGGAGGCTCAAGTGAAAAACTGGGTCCTTGTGCATCCNTAAGTATAAATAAAAATTGCAATCTAAATCCTTTGTTCTTTTTCTCCCCTATATTTAATTTTTTAGGGGGTGTAGATTATTTAATTTAAATGATTATTGTTTTACATTAATTTTATTTAATAATAGAAAACTTCGCATACCGAGACCAGAATGAAAAATGTATCTAATAAAATGTTTAACGACAAACAAGTGCAGTTCGATCCCAACATGCTCTGTCTACACTTTGTCCGGCCAGTTAAAGGTAGGTGGCGTGGGTTTTGTTCTGAGAGGGAACTGGGGTGTTACAGAACAAAATTGAAGACAAAGAAAACAAAGACTATACAGAACATGAACCAAACTATGAATTGGACGACTAAGTGAATCTATCTATTGACCTCCTCTATACCCTCCCTACTAGTAGAATCTCTACAGATTCTACCCCTTGTCACCTGCTACGCTACATTTTCCAATTTACCTTCCAAAAACACCAATTAAATTCATTATTAACATTATGCAATTAAATAAAGAAATAAACGTCGATAATATACATATTTTTGATTGTTTCTAACCTAAGTTTAACATAGTTGAATATATTTTTGTTTTGCTTATCACCTACGAGTATGTGTATGTGATTATAAATAGAAGGGAAAATGAAAAAGACACAAAAAAATAAAATGTAAATTCGGGTTCCTACCTCAGACGGGTCAGTGATAAAGATTATGCACTTAATTACTTTTAAAGAACAATTCATTTAATTCACTAACTCACCGTTAGTCGGGATAATGATGAAAATCGTACTGAAATCTTCAATCTTCAGTACAAGCTGGAACTGACTTTTTCCAATACAGAATAAGGTGGTTTGTGTTTGATGGGTCTCTCTTGTCGCAGAATTCACTTATAGAGACCAGGAGGAAAAAGTGCAGCAATTCGCATCGCGGTGTGAACGCGTACTGAAAATTCCCAAAACGCCTGAGCTATGTCGTGATCAGTCGACCCTCACAAATGGCTGCTTGTTTATATTACATATTATAATATGTAATTTACAAAAAATAAAACCTTTCAACGAGTTATGTTCTTATATGTTTAAAAGTGCTTAAGCTATGTCAATTTCACTTTTATTATACCCGGTACATCTTGAGCAGCATCACCAGTCGAGTCGATTTTGCTATGTCCACCAGTCCGTTTGTTCATCCGTGTGAAACTACAGATCTCAGGGATTTAAGAGATAGATAGGTAGATAGCTAGAGCTACCACATTTGGTGACCACAATAAAATCTGTTGCTGATCTAAAAAAGTTAGTTTCGAGGCGAAGGAGAAAATTAGGAGAAAATTAAAACATCTGATGATGTTATTGCTTATATTCAAGGAAAAACTAAAGCTAAAAAAATTAAAATAAATGTGAACAAATTAAAATGTTTTTTTTTTTCTAGGGAAATTTTAAATGTTCCTAACGAATTCTTTTACACAATATGCTCTGCCAACTTCTGGCCAGAGTTTGTTGATGTGAAAGAGTAGGAGCTAAGAAAAAAAATCGGCCTGGCCACATTTGGTGACCATATTATATACTGTTGCATAAAGATACATTTTTTTTTTCAAAATTTGGCCACGCCCACTTTCGATCTGTAAAATAAAAAAAACGTTAACTAAACTATAGTTGGAATTTAAGGTTGAAATTAGATAGATTAATAAAATAAATAGGCTTGAGCGGATGTTTTCTGAAAATTTATAATATATCTAGGAGTTATTAGGCAATAACAATGGATTTTAAGATAGCTACTAAAAGGCTGCTAAGTTGGCTGTGGCCGACCGTGTCGCACGTTCAATCCCTGTCGCAGCCACTATAATTCTTACTTCATTTTAATCCATTTTTTGTTATTTTTTTTTAAATTTTATTACAAAAACGTTAAATAAAAAGGAGAACAACTAAATAGAGTTGTGAAAAAACATAAAAACAATTTTTTTGAATTTTGAGGGCTTTGAACATACGCAAAAGTACACAGACCATACCCTAAATGATGTGTGAAAGGGATAGCAGACCGCATTTGTCTTTTTCGGTGTTGGTCGACATGTAGCAACATATGTCTTCATTTGTCAAGTTTTTCATAATTTTTAGCATAATTAGGCAAAATGAATAATTAGACAATTTCACTGACAATGCTTTGGATACCGGGTATCTCATTGACGATAACGCTCAACTGTAGTTTTTCTACTTGTTTTCCTACTAAATTTAAGATGGTTCCATATATGATTTGATCGGCAGAATATAAATTCAAGTCCGATTTAAACCGTAATTCTGCAATCGTAAAATATTACCACATCTCGGAGAAGCTTTAGATTTGTTAAACAACAAAAAAGTTTTGTTTTTTGTCTATTATATGTAGGTATTGGACTACTATTGACATAATTTTATTTTTTAATGCACTGCAACGCACTACGATAAGGCGATAGGCTAGTTAAAATTTTTTTTTTTTCAAGCCTCTAAATATTTTTTAGTTTATTTATTATCACATTATTTAGTAATTTTTGAACATTTTGTTTAAAACTAAATTAAATTAATAATATGTATATTGATATAACGAAGTGTTACGGATTATAAATCAAAGAATCATCTGAAACACATGGGATTTAAAAAAATATTTTGTAAGTATCTCCTAACAAACGACGCCTCTTAAACATTTTTTTTTAATTTTTGTATATAAACCTGTTCAATCAATTAGAAGCGATTCAAAAAAAAAAAAGAGTTAGTGGCTGGTAGTCAAATATTGTTCAATAACTTCATAAAGTCGTTTAGAAAACCGCTTTAGAATTTTAAAGTTGTAAGAGTTGTACTTTAAATGCTTGCAAAGTGTCTGGGAGTTTGGCTCCATATCTCGTCCCTCGTGTCTGCATGTCTTTGACTATGTGTGAATAAATCACATTTGTTATTACGCTTACGATGGGAGTGCACTTTTTCCTTGAGTAAATAACTTTAACTATATGATTATAGTAGCAGTAAATATTTTACTAACCGATCGGTGGAAGGACAAATAAAAAAGTCAATTGATGGGTTAATGATGCATTGTAAAATCCAGCAAGAATGTAATTTCGGCAAAGCAGTCTAGTATCGGTTGCTGGCTTTGCTTCAATATTGTTCAAGCCATTTGTGTACTGATTGTACTGGCTGGACTGCCGATACCATTTTCAAAAAGAGTGGCTACTGTTGCGCGACTTGTTGCGATGTTGAAAGGAAATTGAGACGCCAAGAGTGGCGCATCCCTACAAATCGATGCGAGTCCTCAACCGCAGACTCCCTCGGTACCGCGCTTGACCCCATTATATTGAACCATAATGATTTTGATATCGCAGACGATAAAAGATTCGGTGTCCGAATGTGCCACGAGAGAAGCCGTGGCACCTGTTATATCCAATTATAACACAATTAACGACCCCACAGAACCCAAATCCGAAAACTCCCCAGGGACCACCGGCTGAAATTGGTAATATCGATAACCAGTCAGTATTGCCAAAAACCCTAATAGCTATGACACAAACTAAACAGATATTTGTTTCGCGGCTTTCCCCAGGTTAAACATCTGAATCTGATGTAATCGTCTATATTCAAATCAAAACTAAATCCAAGAAATTAAATGGTGGAGAAATTACATTCGATATGACTATCGATATTGGGACTTCTATGGAGAATAAGTCTGATCAGCCACTGCTTTCACAGGTCGAACTTCGGACGACTGAACAATTTTATATCTGAATTTAAGTGGCCAGATCTATGCATGTGCACTGACATGGTTGATGACATGGAAATTTTTTACAACGCAATGAATTTCTTGTTTACACATTTCGTTCCATTATTCTTTTGTGGAAATTTAGCTGACCTATGAAGTCATTGCTCAACATTGCTCATAAAAGTAATGCCTATTATCGTTCTGTGGTTGGCTAAGGATAAGTCTACTGGAATATGATGGTAACCTTAAGTTTACATTCCAATTTAAGCCGCGTAAAACGAAAAGTAAAAAGTTCTTTTGAACTGGTTCAATGTGTTTGCTATGGACATCCCACTGGGGACTCCAAACGCAGGATCCGTACTCTAAGATAGGTCAGACTAACGAAGTGTATAAATTCTTCGTAACGTAACGGTCATTCCTTCGAAAAATGTTTAATAAATCCAACCACACTATTGGTTTTATTCACAATGCACGAAATATGATCAATGAACTCAAGATTGAGATCTAGGCGGACACCCAAATCGTCAACAGGAGTTCAGTGTATAAGTCGCTTGCACTTAGAGCCATTTAAGATTAATAAATTTACACTACAGCACGTTTGAAAGTTATTAAGATCTGCTTGTAAATCTGACTGACTAGAGCCGTCCTTGTATTGCACGCAAAGTTTAAGGTCGTCATAGCACATGAGTACTCTTGAATAGTCAGAACTTTACGCAGGTCGTTAATAAATAATGTAAACAGTAAGGGACCAAAATGGCTCCCATGCGGTACAACAGAGGTAACCCGAACACCGTCAGATAAATTATTTTTAAAATGTACCTATCTTAAGATCCACCGGCAACGATCAACAGGAAATCCAATTAAGACGCGTTTCTTAACAATAAGGGAATGATTAACGGAGTCAAATGCTTTACTGAAGTCAGTATAAATCACATCTGTGTGTACATTTTGTGGAAAGTTCCTTATAATAGTAGAAGTGAGCTTCAGAAGGTTAGTTATTGTTAATTTTCCACTAATAAATCCATGTTGGCATGGAGAAATTAATTATCTATAAAAATACTGCAAATGAGGACTAATTATGCTTCGAAAAAGTTGTGGGATATTCCTCTGTAGTTGTTAGCTTTTTTGTGGAGAGGAATAACGAATGATTCCTTCAAAAAAAGAGGGAGTTTTGAAGTATCTAAGGACAAGGTAAACAATTTTAGAAGGGGATTGCACAAGTTCTCGGCACAATACCTAAGCGCACAGCCAGGCATTCCATCGGGACCCGGTGAATAAACCGGCTTGACGCGTTGAAGATCCAAAAGAATTGAGATATCGTTTAAACTAGGACTGAAGATTAGGTTCGATTTGGTCATGGTATAAAAATAAGTCTGATTTAGGTCGGATGTCGACGAATAGGTTGTTTGAAAAAACTGAGCAAAAAGATCGGCAATTGTCTGATCCTTGTTCGCTGTTTTATTTTCAAATGAGAGCAAGGAAAGATGTGCAATAGGTTTACGCTTAATGTTGACAAAACTATAGAACTGTTTTGGGTTCTGCAAGAACTGAACCCTGCAACTATCTTTGAGTCTTAAGTCCTTGCACTTGGATGGACTCTTCGATGATCGACTACGCGGACGCACTCACTTTGACTCCTGTACATGTAATAATCATTCGCTTTCCCCGCTGCCTCCCTAAGTCCGCCGGAGTCCCGTTGCCTTCACGGCGTCTCTCCTTTGCCGGCCAAGGTCCACAGCCGGAGATCACGCCACCGGGTCCTAAGTCCATCGAGATCCCGTTAGGTCCATGGCGATTCTTCTTTGTGGTCCAAAGTCCACCCATTACCGTTCGACCTCGATGCCTTTAACTGGCCACCTGCATTAACGGTCCTTCACCTCTTTGCCTCGCCCTCCCTTGTCGTTGCGGGGCGCCCGCCAAGTTGTGCACTCCCCACAGCCCTTGCCTCCTGCTGCTGTGACTGCGTTTGTTGAATTTATATAACTCCTCACACCATCTCAATGCTACCTTGCTTGTCCAACACCCAGAACACACTGGATACTCTAGTTAGCAGATTCACTATATGTTTTTGCCTGCCACCATAATGTCATCCTATATGAATAACCTTATTTTTCATTAAAATACCTAATTTTGGAAATACAAGTATACTATTCTGAATCTTAATCGATGAAGAAGTCAAAATACCTATGTCTTAAGTGTAACTTCGAAAATATTGTTTTACTAGCTTGTCTAACAAATTTTAGTGGTAACGTATAATTGTCCTTTTTTAAGATAATTAGTGATGCATATTTCGATTCACTCGGTCTTGCGCGGTATTTAAATGTTTGTCCAAAGCTTGCAACGACGTGAAGGAGTCATTTCAGACCCTTGTCGAATCGATCCTGCCATATGCGCCTGTTCGTCTATCGTCCGTATAAATGTACGCAAATTAGTCTCTTAATTGTATGGAATAAAATTATGAAATTTTTGTGTTTCAATCGATTTTTGATCTACTCTAAGATATTGTAACTACCATTTTAATGATTAATTTATGATTTAAGTTTTAATTTTATAAAAACCAAAAACCTATATTATAAAGCTGCCATGGGAAGAATCAAGAAATTATTAGAAAACCAGTAAGAAAGTTGCAGTCGAGTGGGCTCTGTTGTGAGATACCCAGTAATTAAAGCAATGTGCACAGACAAATCCGTTTTCCAGTGGCACGTCCAGCCCAAATGGTCTAAAGCGCGTACCCTTCCCATTTTCATGATTTTCGATTGCAGTAGTACGTCGGCTATCGAAATTTTGAACAATTTGGATCTGCGTGCAACAGATGGGAATGCTGTCACCAAATTTGGTAACTCTCTGAGATTTGTTGTTTCACACGGACGGACAGACATACAGACGGACAGTCGGACAGACGGACATGGCTAAATCGAC
>VNKC01001648.1:0-38875 GCA_008042775.1 Drosophila pectinifera | reverse complement strand
AAATAATTATTATTTTTTTATATTTTAATTTTATATTTTATTTTTAAAATATTTTGTAATAAAAACAAAAACTTTTTCTGTATTTTCTGTAGTCAATCTAACCAACTTTATTTCAATGCACATATATCCATTTAATAATTAATTTTTAATTAATTTTATAATAAATAATAAATATTAATTAATAAGCGTATTTTATGATAAATACAAGAAGCTTTTCTGTATTTCCTGTAGTCAATCTAACCATCTTTATTTCTATCTAAGCTTCATATATGTATATTTTAACGATAGCTTGAAAGGTGAGGTTTCACTATAAAATTAAGAAGATAATATATATTTCTCGCGCTCTCTCTTCCACGCATTGCCTGCTATGTACTAGCAATAGCGAAAGAGAGACCGCTCTTTTACATTTTTCTTCGTTTAATCTTCAGAGCGGAACCAAAAGTTTAGAAAGGTTTATACCAACTCAGATTTTACACACTTTATATACCATCAAACTCTATATACAAATTCTCTTACCAATATTACATTTTGTTAGAACTCCGTAATATCTGTCAGTGCATAATGGCAGCCACGAATCTAGGAGTTTTCCCCGCCACTCAGCGACAACAATATAAAAAGCCACAGACACTGTCACCGGGCACAATGTTTGACAGATGGACTTGCTGCTGAATCCGAATCCGAATCCCAATCTAAATCTAAAGCTGAGCTGAGCTCATCTAATTTCTGGCATTTGTTCTCGGCGGTTCCCCGGCCTCCGACAGGCCACCTCCGCCCCTCTGCCCCTCCCACCATCTGCTGCCCCATTTTCCAAATCAAATTTGAATGCGCGCGCGCTCCTAGGATGGATCCTGCTCATCGCGTGTATCCTGCCGACCGCAATATGAATGAAGTTTTAATAGATGTCTACGGTGACACATTAAAGGCCAGCCAGGCAAAAGGAAAAAGACAGCGGGGGGTGAGGGAAACCCGGCAAATGCGGCTGACAATGGGAAAAGAATAATGAATCGCAAGATGCAAAGATACAAGATACAGGCGAGATGGAAATATGAAAATACTCAGCAAGTACAAGGGAAGCCCTCACATTTTACGAGCCACACATCTGCCAGTTTAATGGGATCATAGTTCACAGAATTATACGATTTTTAATTAGCCGGGATTACGAATAGGTACAATTTAGTGTAACTCAAATTTAAAAGGAAAAAATAAATAATAAAAAAATATAAAAGAAATAAAAATGTGTGTGTGTGATTTTAAAGCCAATAAATTCTTAAGATTTATCGCTAAATACCTTTGATATATGTTCAACCCCACCTCGCTCAGAAAACTTGACAAAAAATAGCTAAATATAATGCTCTTTCTTGTATTATAAGCAATAGAGATAAATAATAATATAATAATAATAATAGACCACTAAATAATTAAAAGAAAATATTAATATTAGTATTAAATATGCCATTTTACTATTGCAGTTTTCCAGATTTGTTTTTATAAGTTAGATCCCACTTTAAATATATATAAATATATATATATTATTTATATTATTTATATAATTAAATATTTATATAATTTATATATTTAGATATTTATATTATTTATATATTTAAATATGTATATTTAAGTATTTATATTAAATACATATATTAATCAGAAANTAAGTATTTATATTAAATACATATATTAATCAGAAAAATACCCTAATAAGTCCTTGATTAACAACTTAAAAAGTTCCACTGGATACTCTTTATTAATTAGATTTAAGTTCTTTTTCATTTAACTAAAAAGGCTTAGAAACATATATATTTAAGTTAATTAAATTTAAATTTAAATAACGACATCCAATATCTGCTATTATTTTGCCTGTACTTGTCTACTATGTTACTTATTTTAATATATTATTATTATATTATTTTAATATATATCCTTTTCCTTATTCATTTACTTAAACATGTTTTTATTACTTTCCATAGCTGGCTAAAATAATAAATTTAAATTAATATAATATAATATATTATATAAATAAATAAATAATAAAATTAAACTCTTTTTCATTTAACTAAAAAAACTTAAAATATATCATAACATATATATTTAAATACCAATATTGTTTATATGATTTTATTCTGACTACTATGACTAATATGTTACTTATTTTAATATATTTCCTATTACTTATTTATTTATTTATAAATGTTTTTATTACTTTCCATAGCCGGATAAAATAAACTATATAAATTAAAAATATATAGTATTATATATAAATATATAAATAATACAATTAAACTCTTATTTATTTAACTAAAAAAGCTTATTAACATATAGATTTGAGTTAATTAAATTTAAATTTAAATAACAACATTGTTTATCTGATATTATTTTGCCCGTGCTTGTCTACTATGTTACTTATTTTAATAAATTTCCTTTTTATTTCCTTACTTATTTATTTATTTGTACATGTTTTTATTACTTTCCTTAGCCGGAAGTATTCCATACAGATATCGGAAAAAAGTGGCTGCAGCCGCTTTTATTGCTGGCAAACTTTCGAAAGTTAGTCACTTACCTCCGACGAGCACCTTTCTGAATCAGTTTTTTGTGTCCTGCTTTTTTCTCCCCATCCCCCACCCCCCATTTTTTTTTGGTCGAACCTCCACAGCCTTTCACGTAATTTTCCATAAACATAAAAGTTCCCTGCTTCCTTCCGAACTCGGTGTTGCCACAAAGCCCTGCATATTGTATTTATATTTTGTGATTTTAATGCGGCATTTTGTGGCTGCGGCTTCCCTTGTGCGGGCTTTTTTGTTATTTTTAGTATGCACATATGCACTGAGCGAAAATCCATAATATAATCAAATATACTAGCTACTGTTGTGTATAATTTACTCACCTATTACCATTACCCTGTTTAAATAACAACTAAAAATTGGGTAAATACTTTGGAACCTTCCCAGGACCTTTGGGAAGTGTGTGTGTGTGTGTGAGCTCGACATTAGCAGCAACATTTTTATGACATAATTTCTGTGTTGTTCACCAGCAAGAAACAAAAAAGGGAACCTTATAAAAAATAAAGAGAGACCCAAAAAAAAAGGATGGGTCCTGAAGACAATCTGCATATGTGGGCAGGGGACTCCCGAAGCTCCCCGGCTTCGATGACCCGGCAGGAGTCTCTGGTTAAGGTTCAGGACACAGGACACAGGGACACAGGGATGGGGGGGCGGCTGTCCTCCCCCCCAAGCTCCGGCGAGATGCCTCCCTGAATTGTAATTACAAGCATGTAACCTAATGGCACCCTCTGCCGCCTCTGTTCCCTGCCCCTCCAGAGGACCCGCCTCTGTAAGCGGAGAATCTGGTTTTTCGTTTTTTGTTTCTTAATTTTTTTGGCCTCATTTTTTCGTTTTTTTTTTTTTTTTTTTTTTTTTTTTTTTTTTGTTGCCGTGTTCATCCTCCTCCGCGTCATTTTGGGTTTCCTTGTGGCTTAAGTGGCAAATGTTGTACAAAGAGAATTGAGAGGTGCCATCAAGAAAAGGTATGGCGTGGCTGGTAAATGTTACGGCTTTCAGGGAATCATATTTTTAACAATACAAATAAATTTTATAAGTTTTTCAAGCTATATTCCCAAGGCTTCCGACTTATATACTTCCTTTGATACAAGGAAAACTATTGCGAAAGTTTCGTTTAAAAAGCTCTTCAAATCAGCGATTAGTAGGCGTAATAAATAAAATAATATAAACGGACAAATGGACAGACGGACATGTCTAGATCGACTCCACGACTGTTGATGCTAAATTTATATATATTAATATTTTTTTATTATATTTTTACTTCCCTATTCTTATGAGATCCTTTCATCTAAATAAATTACCAAACCTGAAATAAATGGAAATCAAAACTAAGATCCCAAGGACATTCGGTTAATGAAGACAGTGACTGGCATTAATAAGCGCATCATTATAAGCAGTATCCTTTAACCCCGCCCACAACCCATCCAGTCCGCACTCCTACACACACTCACCCACACACACACACACACCCTCATTAACACCCGCCCGCGCGCACGGAAAACAAAAACGCGACCCAACATCGCCAATTGCAGGTGTAATATTTCAATGTGCGTGGGCCCTTTACGCCCCACCACCCAGCAACCGCCGCCGCTCCAGAGCACTCTGCTAAATTTATACTCGGGTTTTGCTGGGCAATGCAATCAATGCACTGAAAAAAAATAGGGAATACATTAAATAGAAGAAAAATTAAATAGTAAAAATCATATAATTATTTCTATGTTGTTGGAAGATAAAAATTCTTATTAGGGTATTTTTAAAAATAAAAATCTCTGAACTTATATACTCCTTAGATAATTAGAATTCCCAACTGGATATTAATATTATATATTATATATATATTGTATATTATATTATATTATATATATGTATATTAATTGTTGTCTCTTTTATTATGATTTTATTATTAAAAATTTTATTAAATTCATAAACTTCTTCAAAAGTATGCGGATCAAAAACCTCTTAAGTCTACATTTATTGCTTGCTAGATAATTAGAATTCCCAACTGGATATTAATATTATATATTATATATATTTTGTATATTATATTATATTATATATATGTATATTAATTGTTGTCTCTTTTATTATGATTTTATTATTAACAATTTTTTTAAGTTCCTAAACTTCTTTAAAAATATGCGGATCAAAAACCTCTTAAGTCACCGAAGTTATAGCTAAATTTATTGCTTGTTGGATAATTAGAATTCCCAACTGAACGGTCAGCAAACGAATATTGATATATGTATTTTTTATTATAATTTTATTATTAACAATTTATTTTGAATTCCCAAAGCATCTTGAAATGTATGCGGATCAAAAATCGGTGAGTTAATTTATGGCTTTTTAGACAATTAGAATTCCCAACTGGATGGTCAGCAAACGTAAACTGATGAGAGACACTGGCTATGTCTAGAAATTGATGTATATCCCATTATCTTAATACCTACCAATGCCATTAAGAAAGTCTGCTTAAGAGATTTTCCAGATATATTTATTTTTGGTATGACTTAGTGCCTTCCGTTTCTCGCAGTGCACAAGTGCGAAGGAGGGCCGAGCCGTGAGTCGAGTTATGTGGAGCCTAGAAGAGGCCAGAAAGATACCGAGAATAGAACCCCGTACCGGGGCCTTGTGGGTGTATTATCTTTTGAATTTATTACCTACAAATGTTATTTCTAGGACGTTAGACACCGCGTTGGAAGCTGAGCTGGAAGTCAAGTTTTATGCGCCCGCCTCATCAGCGCGTTCATTAGGAGCACCCTCCTCCCCCCTCACACCTTGGAAGCAGCACAAAAAAAAAAAGCAAGTACTGAAGCCTGGAAAACACGCAACAAAACAAAAAACAAGAATAAAAAAAGAACTGAGAAGAAAATTGTGAAAGCAAGGAAGGCACAGCCAGCCGAGGCTGCGGCAAAAACATCATTAAATTTATGGGAGACTTTGGCCTTAGCATAAGACGTAAAACAGCTCGAAACAAAAGCAGCTTAGAGGGGGGCTCACTCCAGAGGGGGCTGATAGGCCAAAGGGGGTCTTGATATAGGGGCACAACTTTGGCATAATTATCCCAGGTGGGGCTTAGGCCAAAACTAAACATTTCAGTGGTTTTTCAAGAATTTAACGCAGTGAATTGGCAAAAAAACAGGACATAGCATTTATGTGGTGTGTCTTTTCTCAGATTTTTGTACAGATTTTATTAAAGCAAAAAATAAAAATACCCAAAATAAATAAAGTTTAAGGTTGGAATTAAAGGGTAAATTATTTTAAGTATTTGTCAAAGGGCAAACAGTGAGAAAATGCCACAAATGCCTGAAATAATACGGAAATTCCAAACAAGTAAATAATAAAAGGGGAAAGGGTCTTTAAAAATATAAGAACCAACTCTATCTGTTGCCAATTTATATTTTAATAAAATTATTCTATGCATTTATATTTAGTATATTTATTCTCTTAAAAATAAAGCTTGCAAAAGCTCTTAAAATATATATTTTCCTTCTTTAAATTAAAGAATAACACATGAATATTGCTGTAGTTTTTGGGTTGGCCTGAGAGGGGCAAAACCATTATCGAAATTTAGTTTAAAGTCACACAATTTCCCCCTATTTCCCCCCATTTTCCAGCCATTTTACACCGCATTTTCCAACCGTTTACCCTTTGGTTTTTTTTTCGCATTCCTGCGGTTTTGAAATGGCGCAAAAAGAATCTGCTACTTTTTATTAGACTTTGGGGCGCTCTTAACCCTTTTGGCTTAACCCAAAGCAGCCAAACGGACAGTTGTCTGTGGAAAACTGTTGCATTTTCCTGCTCTCTCTCCCTCTCTCTCACTGTCTGCTTCTTTCCTCGCGTTTTCCTATTCTCAGCATGCGTGTGTGTGTGCGTGTTGCTTTTCCCGGTCTTTGACATTTACAACAGTTTTCCGAGAAGGAAGGGCTTTTCACGGGGGTCATGACAGTTAGTCATAGCATGTTTACAGAAGGGGTATGCGGGGCCACACATACACCACACACACACACACAACCATTGTGGAATTGGGGTAGAAAAAAGGGGGGCGGAAAAGCAAGACAGCGACAGCGACCATAATGGCGTCATAAAGATGATATCATAATTTCCTACTTTGCTTTCCTTTTCCCCCATTATGGTGCCCTCTCTCCTCTCTCTGTCTCTCTCCTTGCTCGCTTTTCCTCTGGTTTTCCATTTGTTTTTCCAGCCACTAGTATTTTTTTCTCTTGGCATCTACAGACAGTCTCTGATCGAGAAAGGAAACCAATGCCACCCCAAAGGCTTTCTTAGACAATTTATAAACTAGTTACAGAGTTAGTTAAATAAATTTTTTAGTGACATAAAATCAATTAAAAAAGCTGCTTAAAAGTGGGCCAGGAAATAATTTAAGGTCTGTCTGCAAGGTAAAATCCTAGGCACATTTTTATAGCATACTTTTGGACTTTGATTTTAATTGATTCCATTTTTCCTCAGTACAATAAGGCTTATCCTAGTTAGATAATAAATAATAAAAAAATAATAATAATAAATTTTTAAGTTATTTAAAAAATTAAAAATGCTGCTTAAAAGTAGGCAAGGAAATAATTTAAGGTCTGTTTGGAAGGTAGAATCCTAGGCACATTTTTATAGCATACTTTTGGACACTGATTTAAATTGATACCTTTTCTTGTGAATATCATTAAGGTTATCCTAGTTAAGCATCCCTAACTTAGCTTAATAATAAATATAATATAAATATTTAAAATCCGGGTATTCTATGGTCTAGACAATAGGGCCTAATGCTTAGCTTAACTCCTGCTTTTGCTTTTTTTAACACTGATTTAAATTGATTCCTTTTCATGTGAATATCATAAGGCTAATCCTAGTTAGACTTCTCTAACCCAGGCTAATAATAATAAATATTTAAAATCCGGGTATTCTATGGTCTAGACAATAGTTCCCATTGCTTAGCTTAATTCCTGAGTTTAAATTTTGGACACTGATTTAAGTTATTTCCTTATCTTGTGAATATCATAAAGTTTATCCTAGTTAGACGTTCCTAACCTAGGCTAATAGTAATAAAATAATAAATATTTAAAATCCGGGTATTCTATGGTCTAGACAATAGTACCTATTACTTAGCTTAATTCCTGCGTTTGCCTTTCTATTTGAATAGTGTCCAAACCAAGCAGTTCCTCAGTATTTGTCAAGCCGTCAAGGGAGCTCCTCTCCCCAGAACCTACACCTCCGGAGGACCCCCAGCCTTCCCCTCTTAATATGCTAGCAAATCGTTCCAGGAAATTGAGCGAGCTGCACAGCACTTCAAGTAAAACAAAAAATAAAATAAAACACTAAAAACACTAAAAACACTAAAAACAGCAAAAAATAAGTAGAAGGGGACCGAAGAAAAACGCCAGAAAAATACATTCCCTTTGTTTGAAGAAATTATGAATAAATTTAATTTTATCAAGTAGGGAACCCGCCGGAGTCCCCACAGGCAAGTGGGGCAAGGTGGGGGGAAATATTTTGTATAACTAAACGAAGCGTGCCCCCCCCCTCCGCGCTGCCGAGTCCGGAAATTCATTGAGGTCCTGCCTGTTGGCAGGGAGGAACTAGGCAAAAATACCACCCTTTCTCTAAACTAAGCATCTATTTTAAGCATTCAGCCGCGCGAGTGGGGAGCCTGAAAGTGATTGTCGGCTAAGAGGAAGCGATAAAAAAATATAGCGGAATCTGAAATTATGCTTCAGATCGCAAAACGAACTCGGAATCCGCTTTTAATGGGCTCTACTTGGAACGAACGAATAATGTTTAAGAGAAGGGTTCCTGATGGCTCCTCGGAATTTATTTTTTACTCACTTAAGTGCATCCGGTTGGGGCTTACACTTATTTTAGCCTCAAATAGGTTAAAGTTAGTATAAAATATTTTATATTTCTATTTAACCTATCTATATCACCTGTTAATAATTGTATAATATTTTATAACTTAACGAACGAATAATGTTTAAGAGAAGGGTTCCTGCTGGCTCCTCGGAATTTATTTTTTACTCACTTAAGTGCATCCGGTTGGGGCTTACACTTATTTTAGCCTCAAATAGGTTAAAGTTAGTATAAAATATTTTATATTTCTATTTATATATATATTTATATTTATATATATATTTATATTTTTATTTAACCTATCTATATCACCTGTTAAATTCACTTAAAAATTTAATACATGCTGTAAAAATATATATAATAATTGTATTATATTTTATAACTTAACGAACGAATAATGTTGGAGAGAAGGGTTCCTGCTGGCTCCTCGGAATTTATTTTTTACTCACTTAAGTGCATCCGGTTGGGGCTTACACTTATTTTAGCCTCAAATAGCTGACTTAAAGTTAGTAGAAAATATTTTATATTTCTATTTAACCTATTTATATCACCTGTTAAATTCACTTAAAAGTTTTATATATGCCGTAAATGTATATATAATAATTGTATTATATTTTATAACTTAACGAACGAATAATGTTGGAGAGAAGGGTTCCTGCTGGCTCCTCGGAATTTATTTTTTACTCACTTAAGTGCATCCGGTTGGGGCTTACACTTATTTTAGCCTCAAATAGGTTAAAATGAGTATAAAATATTTTATATTTCTATTTAACCTATCAATATCACCTGTTAAGTTCACTTAAAAATTTAATACATGCTGTAAAAATATATATAATAATTGTATTATATTTTATAACTTAACGAACGAATAATGTTGGAGAGAAGGGTTCCTGCTGGCTCCTCGGAATTTATTTTTTACTCACTTAAGTGCATCCGGTTGGGGCTTACACTTATTTTAGCCTCAAATATGTGACTTAAAGTTAGTATAAAATATTTTATATTTATATTTATATATATATTTATATTTATATATATATATTTATATTTCCATTTAACCTATCTATATCACCTGTTAAATTCACTTAACAGTTTTATATATGCTGTAAAAATATATATAATAATTGTATTATATTTTATAACTTAATAATGTGAAAACAAGAAAGGCCAGGCCGATGGAAAAGTCTTTTACGATGCCGTCTCGGCCTTCATTTGGCTCGCAATATTTCGTGTTAACATTTAACGCGCCCTAAAAGCCAAACAAACCGCAAAATGTCCCTCACTTTAAGTTCATAAAATTTTATTTGCGTTTCATTTTCATTTACTTGCATTTTATTATTTTATTTTGATCATTTTGGGCCCCGCAGGAGGGGGTGGTGTGAGCCAAATTGACATGAAATCAAATGAAGAAATTTTTATGAAGCTATTAAAGCGGAGAGAAGCCAATAAACCAATGAGAAACTGCAAGGGCCAAAAGGCACAGGGGGTTTCTCCAGGAAAAGCATATTTTCGTGGAGAAAAGCGCAAGCCGGAAATGAAAATCAAATCAAGAAAAATTTAAAAACCATAAAAAGTAACCAGAGAAAAATCAAGCAAAAGAATATGGAATGTTAGCAGCATAAATCAAAAACTTAAGGTAAATAAATCCATAAAATATGGAAACTATATTAAATGAATCTAGAATAAGGTAAGTATCCATTTTAATTGCATAATACCGATTAAGCAGAGACTAACACTTACTTTAAGTATTATGCCAGTCGTATTTTCGAATTCCAGCTGGCGAAATCCCTTAAGCCAAACCCCCAAAGTTTCGCATAAAATTTGCCACCAAAAATGTACATTAACCCCATGGAGTGTGAACGTAAATATGTGCCAGTAGATGCCAGTATGCCGGCACATATCTCTTTCAGAATAATTAAATGGTAAAATGGTAAAATGGTAAAATGGCAAAATAGTCCCAGACTCCGGTCTTTCAGTCGACTTCCTCGAGGCTTCTTCGCTGACACATGGCTACACTGCAACTAAACTTTATCCAAATGCCAACTTAAACCTCATTAAATATATTAAATATAAATGCAAGCTAGGAAGAGCAGAGAATAAATATAAAATTAAGCATATTATCTACAAAGCATCTAGTAAATATAATAGAAATAATTATAATAAATCCTAATTCCCTGTATAATTATATATATGCTTTTATGTGTTCATCCAGCTTTCATCTAGCTGAGTGTAGGAAAAGCGGGGAAAACTGGCAAAGTGTCTGGCTCGAAGGGGTTAAATGGCAAAGAAACTGAAAATGCACATACTCAAATGAATTAAAATGCAATTGAAATATGGCAAATGGCATGCGTCGGTCTCGAGAAAACAACTTAAAAAGGCGACTGTGGCTGGCGGGAAAAGCGGGGAAAACTGTCAAGAGAAAGAGCAGCGGAAAACGTCTCGTCTGGATCCAAAGACATGGCAAATATGGCCAAGAACAAGGCTGAAATGATTAGACCGAACCTTAGAACACTCTAGTATATATTACAATTAATAACTATTACAATTAATTTAATAAAGAACCGTAGCAGGTTTTGCATAATTAATAAAGAATAAACCCTTGCAGAATTAATTCCAAGCAAATAGAAAATATACAAAGACAGGAATTAAATATTTAAGTAATTATTTTAAACCATTTCCATTATTAGCTAAGTTATTAAAATTAATAGATTATTTTATAACTAATGTGTGTGTGAATAATGAACCGAATCAGGTTTTCCATAATTTATAAAGAATAAATCCTTACAGAATTAATTCCAAGCCAATATAAAATATACAAAAACAGGAATTAAATATTTAAGTAATTATTTTAAACCATTTCCATTATCAGCTAAATTATTAATATTAATAGATTATTTAATAACTAACTTTTATGAATAATGAACTAAAGCAGATTTTCCATAACTAATAAAGAATAAGCACTTACAGAATTAATTCCAAGCCAATATAAAGTATACAAAAATAGGAATTAAATATTTAAGTAATTATTTTAAACCATTTCCATTATCAGCTAAGTTATGAATATTATATTTAATAACTTACTTTTGTGAATAATGAACCGAAGCAGGTTTTCTATAATTAATAAAGAATAAACCCTTACAGAATTAATTCCAAGCCATGATAAAATATACAAAAACAGGAATTAAATATATAAGTAATTATTTTAAACCATTTCCTTTATTAGCTAAATTATTAATATTAATAAATTACCTAATATGTATAGAATAGTAAAATAATACATATATTTAATTTTAAAGATATCTTACACAAACTGAATGGAATTTCCACTTTATGAGCATTTATTTTAATTTCTCTAGGTTCAAGGTTCAGTATAATTCAAGCATTTCCTTTGTGCGTATTACTTTCATAATTTCCTAAGAAATTCTGTTATTCAATATCGCAGTTGATTCGCCACTCAATTTATTATTCCTTAAGCGGATTATGCCATTAAGCAATACGTACAAAGGACATCAATCAGCCTGGCTGAATGAAAATTACTTCACTGGGCGACCATTTGCGAATTGAAGTATTGAAATATGGCCAAGATCATTTAATTATAAACTGGAGCATAATTAAAGAGCAACAAATGCCAGACACAATAGCCAATACCCGGCCATTTTCATCCGTTTTCCACCGTTTTCCGCCCAACACTTGGCAACGCCGCTCGCTCGGACTTAAGCTTCAAACACTTCTTTGTGTCACTCAGGTATTTAACCTGAAGGCGGCTAATTGGAAATTTAAATGCCGCCCCTGCCTTCAGATCCTTCAGCCGCCCACGCTGACGCCCATTCCGTCTCATGTCTAATTAAACGTGAAAATCCTTGACCTTTGAACCTTTTGTCAGAGCTTACCCTGCCCAGCTGCGGAAATCAAGGGGGCGAGCTTGGGGGAAAAGCTGAAAGAACAGGAAGTGAAATATTTGCGTGGATACTGAGTGTGAGTGTGCCCTCTCTTAAGCCTTAATTGATATTTAGAATAAATTCTGGGACATAAATGGAAATACAAGATTAAGAATTTATTTATTTAATTATAATTTATAATTTTTATATTTAAATTTATATATTTTTGTAACAACTAAGGATGTGAATTTTCGAAGAGAAAAACTAACAAAGTTTGCAACAGAATAATAGTCAATAAATACAAGATTTTAATTGCAAGTATGCAAATTTAATTTTTAATAATTTAATATTTAATAAGTAAATATTTATAGGCCTTTTGTTGTTATAGTTATGATAATTACTAAACAGAAATTGTTAATTTCTAAAGTTAAATAAAGTGTAAGTACAAATAAAATAAAACAAACAAGAAAGCTTATGTAGAATTTTCACGACTCTGAGATACCCGGTAGCCAAAGCCTTTGCGTTAAATTGAAATAATCAAATATATACAATTAAGTCAATAAAATAAGTATGTAAAATTTAATAGAAAATTCCAAAATGCACAAGAAAATGTTATATCTCATGTGTAATAGATTTTGTTGATTTAAATTCAATTGCAATGATGCCCAGAAGTATGCAACATTATATGTTAGGAATTTCTGTGGCCCCTACATATATTTACTTATTTATATTAAATCCCTTGCATTTGGCTGCCTTAAAAATTATTTTAAAAATTTATTGCATTTCCCCACATATTTAAGCCGAGTGCAGTTAGCCCCAGACCCTTCGGCTCGTACTTCCATTTAAATTGAAAACATGCTGGGCTAACAACAACATTTGTCATTGTTGTTTCAAAAGACGCCATTGTTGTTGTTGTTGTTGTAACAGTTGTTGAAAACGCAATTCCGATACGAGAACTCCCCTCCGAGAATTCCGCCTCTCGTTTTCTCTCCCCACTCAAATTGTAGTTCAGCTGGAGTGTGAATCATTTCCGTTCGAATTTGGTTCATTGCATGATTTTCACATTAAAGGTGGGGGTGGGGATGGGGAGGGGTTAAGATCTGGCTCGTAGGACCTCCGTGGACCGCGCTTCACTGCTCTCCCTCCGTCCGATTGTGTGTTTTCTTCTTTAACTTCTTTTCGAGCGCCATTATTGACGTGTTGTGCCCCTTAAAAAATAGCAAAAATAGCAATGCGCCTGAGGGGACTTACAGTGGAGACTCTGGAAAGTAGCCACTCTAAAGGAGTATTTACTGTATAGAGATGTCTTAAAAAATATTTGATTTGAAGGGTTTCTAAGATATATGAAAAAATACAACAATTACTCAAAGGGAAATATCTAAGCTCATAACTAAATGACTTTATCTTGCCGACTTTACCCAATTAATGGATGGCCGCGAGTCGGCTACCTTTTCTGTTATATTTCCCTTTTTTCAGTTTCTTTTTTTCTGTATTTTTTTCTGTTGGCATTATTTGCGCTCGAACGGTTTGAGTAGCATAATAATTGCCCTACTAAAAAAACAGCCGGAAACGGAAGCGCTCATCACACATCTCCCGCATTTCCCATTCCCTCTCATCCTCTCGTTGGCACCCACTTGAGGTGGAAATCGAAATCGAAATCGTAAAGAGAAGAACCGAATTTTCAGCCTGACTAAATAGAAGTATCAACGCCGAAACTCAATTTCCAGACAACAACAAGCCCGCGCACGGGCCATGTATCCACAAATATACATAACAGACAAATACGAAAACACGCTAAGCACACAAAACTTTAATATTTAAAATTTTCTATTGAAATGCCAGAGCAAACAGGCAAATAAAAGAAGCCAAGGAAGGCTCAACTCAACGAAAATATGTAAAAAACAAAATACATCAGCTGACGGAAGTGGCAGGCGTTACAGATTTCTTTCGGTCCATGATTGGAGAATGAAGCACAGTGGGATGTATACACCTAACATTAGAAGACAATAATAATAAGAATAATAATAAAATGTATTAATTTAATGTAATATTCAAACATTTATTCTCTGAAATTTCTAATTGTTCTATGCATTTTTGTACATTTAAAAATAAACCAAGTTTCCACGCATTGATCATTTCTCAAAGTTACAAAATACAAAGTTTTATATATATATTTATTAATCCATTACTAAGATTATTTAGTTTCTATACATTATTATCTTATGAAACGCTTTTAATTATACCATATACCATATCGATAAATTTGTAAGCTGTAGCGATTAATAAATTATTGAACTTAACTATTAATTTAATGACAATTAATTAATATACATTTGACCTCTCTTGCCCCACTGTACTGTGGCGCTTCCTTCCAATTTTCAGCTGTCATCGGACACAAAATAACAAAAACAACTGCAATCATAACAACACTAAAGAGGCAGAAGATAAACAAAAGCAACAACAGCAAAGCGTAAAGAGCCAGCCAAATAAGGAACAGACCAAGAAGTGGGGAGGAAGAAGACGGGAAGATGAAAATTCAAAGTCAAAAGTGCGGCAATTAGAGCAATTTCCCCTCTCTCTCTCTGTCTGTTTCGCCGCCCAAAGAACAACCTTTCCTCTGCGGTGATCATTTCTTCAACGCCTTCTCTTTCTTCCCCAACTCTTCCCCCATCTTGTTCGGAGATTTTCGTCTTCTTTTTCTCTTCCGCTGTTCCGCTCTCGATTATCCGCCGAAAGTCAGAGGCTTAAGTACAGTGGACACACAATAGGGGGACTATTATTTTTCCTCTAGAAATTAAAATTATAGTCCTTCTGCAATATGTATTGAAGAAATTGATAGTGCCTTGATCTTAAGTTAGATCAGTATTTTTTTTTTATCCTATTATTTTATTGTAAATCATATATATACTAATATATATAGTACTTGACTCATATTTTTCTTGAGTGTCCCTGTTATCCTCTATTTACTGTATTGGTCCGCATTTTATTCATCTGGCTCATTGACATTTGAAGCGTCTCGTGTTTCCGCCTGTCGCGGCCTCCCTTTCTCCCCGCCGCCCCTCCTCCTCCTGCTCCTCCTCCTGCTTCGTTTGTCGATTCCACTAAGTAAGTAATCCCGATAAACAAGAGGAAGAGAGGAGCATCCAAAATCCCAGGAAATATGCACAAAATGTACATAAATTCGTTTGCCAGGCGAAGCAAACTGATCCACACGTGTGTCCCTGTGTCTCTTTCAGCCCCCCATCTCCCTATCTCCTTCTGCCTTTTGTATACCCCGTCCCTTTGCTCATCTGCCGTTCTTGGTCATTCATTCCCATTCATTCAACGCTTCATTGCTGCGGTAATTGCTTCCAAATGCTTAAACGCTTGCATTGTAGCTGTTCAAGGGCACTGCGAGAAAATGCACAGAAGTTTGCGAGGCATCATAAAAATAAATATTTAATGAGTTGATTTTCGTTGGAAACGTTTAAATAAATGAAAAAATGTAGAAAACCTTATCATAATAACTACAATTTTAATGAATCAATACAGCTTTCAATGGGGTGGACTAAAAAATACAATTATAAAGTAAAAAAGCCTAGAGCAGATATAGATAAGCTAAGATAAAATTAAAAATTCATCTGACTAACGACAGGTTTAATACCCCATTTATTCTCCCTAAGTCTCCAGGTGATTTCCGTAATAAATAGTCATTTCATTGCAATTACTATATATTTTTCACAGTGCATCATGATTCCTTGGTGCTCCCTATGCCTCTGCAGCGCTCCCCCCTGAGTTCCGTCAGTTCTCCTCCTCGGTTTCAAGTTGGGATGTCCAACATGTGTCGTCGTCATTGATTTGTTGTTGATGGGCATGCGACGGCTGCTCCGAAGAAACGAGACTAGCCGAGGAGAAGGAGGAGGCGGAGGTAGCTCTGCTGTCTCGCTCTATTGACATTCATCTGTCACAACCCAAAATTCGACTCAAAATCCCAAAAAAAAAAAGCGAAACGAGATTCCAGAACGAACGAGATTTTTGGAGGTTCCAGGCACGACTTCCACCCACGTTATCTTTGGCTATTGTCATTTTTAGGAGGCGTATATTTTGCACTATCGCAGGGAAAACTATCATAGAAACCACGCTATTTAAACCATATTTTTATTTATTATATTAAATATAATAATTAAGGTTTATATCTAATATTATAACAATAACTATATAATATAATATATAATAACTATATAATAACTATTATAGCAATAACACAATACCTATTTTATTTGAATCCTGTAGATATCAATATCATATCAAAGAGTTATGCCTTTCTAGTGAGAATACCTTCTTTCTTTTAAGCTTGGCTATATAATACCCTATATACGAACGATCTACATATATAGTATCATCTTTTATTTAAATGTGACAAGGTTTCTGGGTGGCAGCAGTATGGAAAGTTCTTAGTTTTCCCAGCATTCTGTGCCAGTCGAACGCTCGCTTTTAATTATGAGCCTGGTCTTTGCTGTAGTCTTCTCTCTTTACAGTTGCTGCTGCCGCTGTCTTCTGCGATTCTTTCTGTCCGCCATTCCCCCCTATCGACCCCTTTTGCATGTGCATTTTATTTAAATTTTTAACCCCATTCCCAATCGCATGCAACAATGAAAGAGAGCGCGCGATTCCAGCCAGCCAGCGGCGTGAATTGTCAATAGTTCTTCGAACTGGGAAAGGGGCCTTGGAAATGGGAAAAAGCTCTTCCAGTGCTTTGTCCCGGAGATCACCGGGAAAGCGGAGAGACTCGGGGTCACAGTGACTCGATATTGGTTGGTGTCCAGAGTAACAGTGACTGTGAAAGTCAGCATACAGATTGAGGATAATCCAGAAGGACTTGCAAACCTGGGATCTTCAGAAAATTATATTAAATTTATAATAAAAAATACATTTGCTTCTAGTCCTATAAAATTAATTTATAGGTATATTTTTAAGTATAATTAATATATAATATTAATTTCCTTAAGAGTAATCATACTTTCTAAATTAATTAAAATGAAAATTTATCAAAACTCGCTCAAAAACGCTTGAAAGCCGCTCGAAAGCCGCTCGAAAGCCGCTCGAAAGCCGCTCGAAAGCCGCTCGAAAGCCGCTTGAAAACCGCTTCATAACCGCTCAAAAATTTGCTTGGAAACCGCCCAAAAGTCGCTTGGAACCCGCTCAAAAGACGCTTGAAAATCGCTGGAAAACTCCTGATAAATTTTATCTAATTCGATTTCCCCTGATTTCTTTTTAATTAAATCGCCTGAAAATATATCAAAAACTCCTGATTTCCTCTGATTTATTGTTAAATAAATCCTCTGAAAATATATCAAAAATCGCCCAAAAGTCGCTTGAAAGTCGCTCAAATGTAGCTTGAAAATCGCTCAAAACCCGCCCAAAATTCGCTTGGAAACCGCTCGAAAGCCGCTTGAAAACCGCTTCATAACCGCTCAAAAATTTGCTTGGAAACCGCCCAAAAGTCGCTTGGAGCCCGCTCAAAAGACGCTTGAAAATTGCTGGAAAACTCCTGATAAATTTTATCGCCTTCGATTTCCCCTGATTTATTTTTAATTAAATCGCCTGAAAATATATCAAAAATCGCCCAAAAGTCGCTTGAAAGCCGCTCAAAAATAGCTTGAAAATCGCTCAAAACCCGGCCAAAATTCGCTTGGAAACCGCTCGAAAGCCGCTTGAAAACCGCTTCATAACCGCCCAAAAATTTGCTTGGAAACCGCTCGAAAGTCGCTTGGAGCCCGCTCAAAAGACGCTTGAAAATCGCTGGAAAGCTGCTGATAAATTTTAGACCGCTCGACAGTCCCTTGAAAACCGCTTCATAACCGCTCAAAAATTTGCTTGGAAACCACCCAAAAGTCGCTTGGAGCCCGCTCAAAAGACGCTTGAAAATCGCTGGAAAACTCCTGATAAATTTTATCGCCTTCGATTTCCCCTGATTTATGGCACTCACATACATATATGCACTATATGTGGGTCCGATGTGGGGCATGCCTGTGCTGTCGCTGTCACCTTTGTGTGGCACTTCCGGATCTGAGATGTCTTTTTTTTCGGGAGCATGAACCGGGAGCGGGAATGGGAATAGGAACGGCAGTGGGAACGGTAACAGTGACTGACTGACGGTGGGCTGCATCTGCCGGCCACCAATCAAGATTTTAATGCGTCGGGACCCGATGGCTAATTTATGCCGGGGCTATAATATCACTTAAGCCGCCCCCCGATGTCTCCCGACGTTCCCCTTATCCCTCTGCGCAGCCACACTCCCCCTCCAGCTCCTCCGGCTCCTCGTGCCCCTCTTGGTTGTCCCCAAAGAGCCACTGTTAGCGGGTGCCGCTGCCGCTGTTAATATCCTTAACATTTTGAACGAAGCGACCTGGTTTCGCAGCCCCCGAGGTTGCTTTGTTCGTTTGACTTCGTTTAAATTTAGTACAAACACACAGGCGCCGAGAGTGGAGACTGGGAGAGTGGAGCGAGAGGTGAGAGGAGACGAGGGAGCATCGCCTCGTGTCGCCCTGCGTCGGGGCGGTCGGCTTTCGGTCGGCTTATGTTCGGCTTGCTTTATTTTTAGCAGAGGCACGCGAACGAAATTCGGGAACAGTTTTTCCGCCACGCACCGCAATGTTGTTGCTGCTGGGATGTTGCTTTTTGCATACCGCGTGCCTCTGTTAATGCTGGCAGCGGCAGCGACGTTGGCAGAACTGCAGACGACGACGACGAAGACCGAACGTTTTCAGCGATTTTCCTATAACAAGTTTTTAGTACGTGTTCCGCCGTGTCAGCAGACAGTCGTGTGATTCGGTTGCGTGCTGCTCTCCCCCACCACAACAGTCCGCAAAGAACAACCACAACCACAACAACAACAACAACTAATAAAAGCACAACAACAGAAAATATAAAAACAAAACATATAAAAAATAGATTAAATAGAGAAATAAACCGCTAGCCATAAATGTTAAACGAGTAAAAAACGCCGCGCATATCACCGCCAAAAAGGAGAAGAAAACACGATAAAAAGGAAAGCACGAGAGGCCAGCAGAGAGAATGCAAGAAAGGCCGTACCGTTATTTTTTTTAAGTGATAACCGAAAATGCAAAACAAAACAGGCTGAATAAATGGCAAGCCACGGCAACAACCCGCTAAAAAAGGAAGAGCCCAATTAAAATAAATTAAATATTTCTTTTTTTGTCCGTTTGTTATTGTGTGTGTCCGTGCCTCTGTGTGTGTGCGTGCGTGTGCATACGCGTGTGTGTTAGCCAGCTTCCTGTGCAACCGGTCTGCGAAAAAGGCAAAGAAGGCGACTTACTAAGCATCCCATTCATCCAGCATCCGACACAAGTTGCACCTGCAGCAGCCACAGCAGCCGCAGCAGCAGCAGCAGCAGCAGCAAGAAAAAAAAAATAATAAATAAAAATAAGCAGCAGAGAAGGCAACAAAAAAATTTTCTAGAAGTAGGACCCCACCAAGCAAACCCGTTTCTTTTTTTTTTTCGTCGAGGGGCGGTCGTCGTCGTCGCCTCCAAGGCCAAGCACAAAATCCACTCTTGGCCGCAACAATCGCAGGACGGCCCACAAAAATATAAATAAAATAGAGGCGACATTTATACTTGGACATTTCCCCGCTTATGGTGAGTGTTGCGTGATTTACTGAGTGTCAAAATAGTCCAACTGCCTGGCAGACTTGGTAGTAAATATTCCATAGCTGCCCTAAGTTTGTTAATAATATTTGCTGCACAAACATGCAATTTGTGTGTTTTTCCTATTAAAAATGACATACAGAGAGGAATATAACTCACTTGGTCTCTTGCAAGGCACTATTTATAATTGAATACAAAAGCACTTAAGCTCTTTTCTCCTTTTTTTCACTTTCCTTCAAAGTTTATAATGAAATAATAATGAATTTCAGTTTTTGACAGTCTAATGACATTAGGGGCAGAGTTGCATTGGCAAAGAACATGTAGGGTTGCCAGGATGTCAAAGAAGAGAGAGAGGGTTGTCAGGATAACTCTAATATGAAATATTAGTTCTATGTCATATATCTTATTAAATATATTAATATCTAAATATATATAATAAGATTTAATTAATATAAATGAGTCGTTTAAACACTTGAGTTGCATTTATATTTATATTTTGTAATTAATAATATTTTATAATTATAATAATTTATAATTCATAATATATTTATACTAAGAAATAGGGCTAACCTAAAATAAAAGCAAAAAAAAGCATCAAACTATCAACGAAGTTAACAAATGTGGGTTTTCCTACTAATACAGCTAAGTTTATTGCATGAATTTGTTTATTTGCGATTATGTATCTTATATTATATTATAAAAATAATATTAATAATACAATATAAAACATTCGAAAGGCTTAAGAAGGCAATAAGTATAATGAATAGCTTAAATCGAGGACTCCTTTCCACAACCGAACCAGTTTTCGCTTTTGTACTTCACGCAGCTAAGTATGCTACGCTTTGTGGCTGCCACAAGCTGCAGGTTGGCAGTGTCCATGTTTGTCTTGCATTTAGTGGCTGTTGCTTGAGTGCAAGTGAAATCCTAGACCGGCCAATCAGTCAATCCATCAATCAATCAATCAATGCAAAATGACTTGAAACTTTCCCTGCTTTCCTCCTTTTTTGTGTCTCTCCTTGGGTGTTGTTTCTTTTGTTCCTTGTGTCCTCGGGAACATGGAAAAAATGTTTCAAGTCAATTAGCAGGGGCGCCCCCGTCATAAATATGGCAAGGAGAGGGGGGGTCGGAGATGGTGGTGGTGTGAAGTGGGGTCAGGGGTCGAATTCCGCTTCCGGCCTGTGCTAATGGAATGATGGCCAAAACGCCTTCAACTGCCAGGAACGAAACAAAATCACTTTGATGCTTGCGCTTTTGGATGTCTTTGGCCAGTTTTTATATATATTTTATATATATATATTAGTAAATAAATTAATAAATAAACTAAAATGAAAATTTAACATCAATTACTAGTATGTTTAGATTTTAATTAACTTTATTTTGTTCTCTTATGTTCTGTTTTTTATTCTATTGCAAATGGAAACGAGGTTTGATAGTTTTCAATGGGATATAGTTTTAATTTAAAGTTAAAGTATATATTTTTAATACAACTATTTAGCTTTAAATATTATTTAATAAAATAATAGTATATATATATAATTTTTATTGACATTTTTAACTAAAATAAAAAAATATAAGCTTACCTTATAGAAGGCCTGCCTATAGATTTCTGACAAATCTTCATGGTGTCAATTAGTATTTCTGTATATAAAATTATTTATAATGATAATAAATACTTGATATAATTCCTGGAAAATGCCTTGACATTTTTGCAAATGAGATTCATAAAAAATGTACAAATAAAACATGAAAACCACTTCCCCCCTTTGTGAGAAGCCTTTCACAGTTTGACAGACTTGGCTTTATTCAGCCTTAGATTCTCTCCCAATTTAATCGTAGTTTTCAAACGATTCGCTTGAGAACTCTTTAAGCCCCTGTCCCCAGCCACCCACTCCTCTACTCCATTAACTCTTAGCCAATTGCCGAAAAAGACAGAAACCCACAGCAAAAGCAAAGGCAACCAGCGAAAGCAAAAATCTTGTTTGCCAATCAAATTTTTCAAGTGGAGACCACAACAAGGCAACAACCGAGGAGAAGGGGCGGGAAGGGGGTAATGGCGGAAACAACAAGTGCTGCGAGGGAAAAGTGCGGAAAAAATGGGTGGAAAATTCGGGGGGGGAAATTGAGTGGGAGCTACAAAACCTCAGCGGAACCGAAAATATTTCTCTCTGTCTTAATTTTTTTTTTTTTTTCTCTTCAAGTCATAAAATTTCTGATTTTTCTTTCGTTTTTTTTTTTAAGTCGAAACTTTTCTAATCAAATTAAGAGGGAGGCAGGCGGGGGTGCGTGGCAGTACTGTGATGCTGTGAAAGTGAAAATTATCTAAGTCAATTTAGAGTGGGCGTTGATATTGGGTGTACAGTGCGGTTCATGCTAGCAGAAAGTTCTTTACTTAAGGTAAATAATTATAATAAAAAAATACAATCGGAGCAACAGCGACTATAATGGGGAGAGTTGAATTACGAAAAAGATTTATTTCGTAAAATTATTAAACAGTTTTTTATGTCACTCAAAAAGCGCCCTTCTCAAGATCAATAGTTGAGTAGGGTGAATAGAGTGAGTAGAGTGAGTAGAGTGAGTAAAGTGAGTAGAGTGAGTAGAGTGAGTAGAGTGAGTAGAGTGAGTAGTGAGAGTAGCAGAGCGAGTAGCAGAGAGAGTACCAGAGAGAGGGAATACCAGATAGAGAGAGGAACTCAAAAAGCGCCTTTCTACGCTCTTCTCAAGATCTAGAGCTAGGCAAGGGATTAACTTCTTCACAGGAAGCAAGTCAGTAGAGTAGAGTGAGTAAAGTGAGTAAAGTGAGTAGCAGAGATCGTATCAAAGAGAGAGAGAGAGAGACTCAAAAAGCGCCTAGACAAGAGCTTAATATGAAGTCACTGGAGTAGGATGAGTAGAGATTGAATTCCTGGTAAATATCAGATCAGATCCATAGCGATCACCACTCTTAACCCATCCGAATATTGCATAGTATCAGTTTCCAATTAAAATTATCTTTTTATTCATTAATTTCAATGAGTATTCAAAGTTGTGTGGTTAAAATATATAAAGAAAAACCAATTAAAGTAAAGACTTATGCAAAATAACTTTATTTTCAAAAGAAATTTAAACCAAGTACTGAGTTAATCAATTAATAATTCGAAATACAATTCCAACTGACCGGAAATATTCCCCAATCAAGAATAAAGAACGATAGATAACACTTTGGATGGCGATAGTGCCCACAAAGAGCTGTTCAAACAAATCGATAATAAAATCGCTGAAATAAAATGCTCAAAAGTGAAATAATAAATCCACTCCAAGGACTCAAAAAGCTGAATGGAATCCGTGAAATTCGCACAACTTCACAGACTACTCAAACTCTGATCCCTCGCCAGTGATTTAACGACGTGAAACGCACTGTGCTGCTCCATAAAAATGTTCATCATCATTTGTTGCTTCGCCCAACTGCAAATGGGCAAAAGTTTACACATCTCAATGACCTTGGGTACTGCTGGAACCTCGCAAAACTCCCCCGCTCCTCCCGCAAAAAAAAAGAAAAATAAAATAGCGAGAGGGAAGAACGAAAAACATATTTATTTATAAATGCGAAGCGAAAATGGCGAGAGGTAGAGATGGGAAAAAATAGAAAAGTTTGCTGCATAAAACTGAATTACCGGAAATTGGCCAACAAAATAAAAGGGAAATAAACGGCAATGCGAAAAAATTCTCTGCTGGCGAACTCTCTCTCTCTCTCTCTCTCTTCCAAGCTTTTTCGGCCAAAAGTAGGTGGCCAAAATGGCGAAGAGGAAACGGAAAACTTTTTTACCTACTTTACACAAAGCGAGAAGAGGCGAAGAAGGTCTCGGGAAAGTGAAAAAAATATACACACACGTCGAAATATATATATAAGTACTTATGCTTTTATATAAACCAGAAACTAGTGAAAAAAAACTTGGCTCAAAGGCATTTGGGCGAAGATGTCAAATAAACCTTTAAAAGCCTCGTCTCTCTAAATATCAATAAGTAACTTGGCCAAAGTTACTTGCAAACAAATATTCGCAGAGGTGTCAAATGCTGGAAAAAACACGGTTATATCCATGTGACCTTTAGGATTTATTTATATTATTTATTTTATAAATGTAAAGAGATTAGAAACTATTGGCTAGTGTCAAGGATTTAATATCTGCCAAAACTCTTGAGTTCTTGAGTTCTTGAGCTCTGAAGAGGCAGCTTAGCTTGGCTTTAATTTCTCTCTTTACTTTGGTCGCCAAAAGTATGCCATAATTTCTGCATTTCCTTGGGTTTTCATTTAAATATTTACCTCTGGCTTTTTTTGTTTTGTTTTTGTTTTTTTGTTGGCTTTTCTCTGTTTCTTTCTTGGCCCGCTTTTTGTTGCTTTTGTTGTAATTGCAAGTGCGCCACTTGCTTTTGACACCTGCTTTCATCGGGGGGAGTCTGGGGGGAGGTCATTTATTATGGCCAGCTTCTTGGCTTTTCCCCCCCAACTCCCAACCCCTACCCCCCACTCGTGTTGTTGCCTGTCGCCGTTTGTAATTGACATGAAAATTTAATGCCATAATTTTATTTTGCACTTGGCCTACACTCCCCACCCCCCCTGGACCCCTTCCCATAGAATAACTTTTCACCCCCTTGTCCATGGCTTAGTGTGTTTGCCTTTGTGCTTTTTTAGATTAGAAAAGTTCTTGTTTGCAATTTTTATTTCCAATTTTTTTTTTTGTATTTTCTTCTACTTTTTTTTATATTTTCTTCTACGTTTTTTATATTTTCTTCTTCTTTTTTTATATTTTCTTTATATATTTTTGCCATACTCCTACGCCTACGCTTTTCCCGCTTTTACAGCTTCTTCTCGCAGGGAAAGGGAAAAGTTTTGGGTCCAACTGGAAAGTGTTATCAAGTGGACAGGTAAAAAAAACAAAAAGCAGCAGTGCAGTTTTACCTTTTCCCAGCTACTTTATTAGCTTATTTTCTCTTGAATTGATTTATTAAACAAGGAAGATGTTCTGCTTAAAATGAATTAATTATATAATAAATAGGAAGAATATGTTAGGCTACTGTTGACATATCAAGGTGCAGCATTCCGTGAGGTTTAGGTTGAGTTTACTAAGATTTTAAAGGTTGTTTGCTTGTTTTTTTAACACTTCTTCATCTAATTACTACTTACGTACTTAGTCTAAGATCTTAAATCATATATAAAAAAAGTTTAAGAATACATTTCACATAATATTTACCCTAAAAATGCCATAAATTCGATTTATTCTCTCTGTTTAACAAATATAAAACTTAATTGTAGAAACACATATTTTTAAATCAATTGAAACTTTGATTTCTATGCTATATAATAAATATAGCTATATAGAGCATCAGTCTACACCAAGAATGCAATGAAGTATATAAGTTATTGTACAGTAAGCCCCGTTAAAACAAGATTATTTACTTAGTCTAAGATCTTAAATTAAGTATTAAAAAGATTATGAATATATTTCACTTAATATTTACCCTCAAAATGCCATAAATTCGATTTATTCTCTTTATTTAACCGATATTAAGCTTAATTGTAGAAAGACCTGACTTTGAAATATTTTTAAATCAATTAAAACTTTGATTTCTATGCTATATTATAAATATAGCTATATAGAGCATCAGTATACACCAAGAATCCAGTAAAGTATATTTGTTACTGTACAGTTAGCCCCGTGAAAATAACATTATTTTCTTAGTATAAGATCTTAAATTAAGTAAAAATAAACTTAAGTATATATTTCACATAATATTTACCCTAAAAATGCCATAAATTCGATTTGTTCTCTTTGTTTAACCGATATAAAGCTTTATTATAAATATGACTTTATTTATATGACTTTAAAATATTTTTAAATCAATTGTAACTTTGATTTCTATCCTATATAATAAATATAGCTACATAGAGCATCAGTATACACCAAGAATCCAGTAAAGTATATATGTTACTGTAAAGTTAGCCCCGTGAAAATAACCCTATTTACTTAACTTACTTATTATTAAAGCTGGTGCTCCTAAAGCACTTCAGCTGAGCTGCGATTGAGTTGAGTTCCTCGCCTCACTTTGGTTAATTTTCATTTATTTGCCGGCGAGCATTTTCATTTCGTTTGCCGCCGTGAAAATGCTTCGCTGCTGCTCGCAGTGGAAAAAAATGCGGCTCTATAGGTTTTCCCGTTCATTCTTTTTCCTCTCCTTACTTAATTTTTTGCCTGAAGTTTGTGCGCCTCCATTTGAGCAGAAAATCGCGTCGCTCTTTTTGCATTTGAATGACCTGCCACGCCCACCGAAAAAAAGTAAGCAAGCAAGCAACCAACCGCCCCTTTTTGGCAGCGAGAGAGCATGCTTAATAATTCAATTCATAGGCTCAGGCACGAGAAGGAGTCACGGAATACAAAACAAGGGGAAAAAAAAATAAAATAAAAGAGCAGAAAAAAAAAATAAAATAAAAATAAAAAGGCCATCGTGGCTGCAGAAAAAAATATATAAAAAGTAAGTTTCCCCACTCATCCTTCGTTATCCCTGAAGGGGCATCCTTAAACAGAGTGACACCGTCCAGGAAGCGAGTCCTGCCCTTGCCCATTTCACCTGCCCCGTCCGTCCCCGCACATTAGAAGCAAACAAAATGGGCAGAACGAGAAAAAAATGTTTTGTTTTTTTCTTCTGTCTCTTTTTTCCTTTTTTTTCTTTTTTTTTTTTTTTTTTTTGGTGCTGCCGCCGCCGCTGTCTGTTTCTGTTGTTTGCCTTCATTTGCATATAAAATTTGTATACAACCTGCAAGCGTTTATATGCCCACCCGCCGGACCCTTCTAGGCCCATATCCTGGCCATGTCCATGTCCATCTTATTGCGCAACGCAGTTCGTTTTAGTTTGGTGGTCAGGGCGCCACCAAATATACTTGCAAAAAGAATTACATTGAACAATTTAAGAGGCCTTCATCAGAACAATTTTCACAAAATATACTTGTAAAAATAAATAATTTAAATAATTACCAGACACCCGAAAAACTCTAAACAATCTCCTGGAAATTTTGTGAACTAGTTAAAGTCTAGTCCAAAGAGAACCCTGGAAAAATTCCTAAATAATAACTCTCATTGGTTCTGTCTGAGTAAAAACTATAGCATACTATTGTGCTCTTGATACTCTTGTTTTAAATATTTTTATGTTTGTTATTAACAAAAGATGAAAAGACCAAGTAAAGTCAACTGTCAGGCCTAAAGAAATAGATTTTTAATGGGAACTGGAATAAGAACAAATATTAAAAAAAAGAGGATATGACAAATAAATACCAACAGTTTAATAAAAGTATTATTTCTTTAGGAAATAGTCATTTATTTATTATAGATAACTACAAGCAATTTCAAGCCATATTTAAAACTATAAACTAAACTTGTTAGCCAATAAAGTTCCAAAAGATATTGGCTAGTATTTTTAACTGGCAAATAAGCCTACAAATTATTTTATTGCCTCTCGTTTTGTTCCCCTGAAATTTCCTCCAGCAAAATACTCATTTGTAGCTGAAAAATCACATTGTTTAATCGCATTTAATTTGTCTAAAATTGTTAAATGAAGCCAAAACTTCAGGAGCAGACATCCAGAGATACAGATAGAGATACAGATGCACACACACACCAGCTTAACTTAGTTTAGTTTCTACTTATGCCTGGTTAATTTAGTTATGCCCAAGTATTAAAAAGAGATTTTTGAGCTCATTGAGCTTCCCACACAGAGGCAAACAAACTTTTCACTCCCCTCACACGCTGTGTCTTTATTTTCATATTTTACTTCATGTTCATGGCATTTATTTTTGTTATGCTTTTGCGGCTGGAGTTTAACAAACTTTTTCGTACACTCGCAGAAAATGTAGACTCTCCATTTTTGATTAGAGGAGTGCTTGGCGGTGGAAGGTGGAACACTTCTGGGGAAAATAGCCCCGAGGTGGCAGTCAAATGATGACGGCTACTGGCCCAGACAGAGGAGGCATCAGACCTCTAAAAAACAAAATAGAGGAAGCAAAGAAAATGGGAGCAGTGAAAATGGTTGGGGGAAAAACCCCCGACTATCCAATCACTTACTCCACTCATTCATTCATTCATTCATTCGCTCATTCATTCATTTCGGACTCTCGGGTCGACTTTGCATTTAAATCAATTTAAGCGTTTTACAGTCAGTTGAACCTTTTGTGCCTCATGTCATGTGCACATCCATACACTCGCACAGACACAGTCGTCCATGGGAGAACCCACAGGCATAGAAATGGAAAAACGACTGTGTGTGGCTGTGTGTGGCTGGGTGTGGGTGGGTGAGGTCAGGGGTCAAGGGGTTCCAAACTGCAGACCAAAGCCAACCGCAAAAAAGCATAGAGATGGTCGAAAAATGCGGAAACTCTTCAGCGGGGCAGTTAGTAGGGCCAGAACCCCTTGGGAATTATAGTGTCAAACTGTTAAAAATGTGTTAAGGAAGGCCTATGCTATATAATAATATAAATATTTCTGGGACACCTAATTAAGGAAAACTCTTAAGCAACAGCATAAATAAATAATAAAAATAGAGATGGTCGAAAAATGCAGAAACTCTTCAACGGGGCAGTTGGTAGAGCCAGAACCATTTGGGAATTATAGTATCAAACTGTTGAAAATGGGTTAAGCAAGACCTATGCTATATAATAATATAAATATTTCTGGGACACCTAATTAAGGAGGACTCTTAAGCAACAGCATAAATAAATAATACAAATAGAGATGGTCGAGAAATGCGGAAACTCTACAACGGGGAAGTTAGTAGGGCTAGAAACCTTTGGGAATTACAGTGTCAAATGGTTGAAAATGGGTTAAGCAAGACATATTCTATATATATATATGCTATATAATAATATAAATATTTCTGAGACACCTAATTAAGAAAAACTTTCGCATAAATAAATAATAAATATAGAGAAGGTCGAAAAATTAAGAAATCTTTTTACAGCGCAGTTAGCAGGGCCAAAACCCTTTGGGAATTATAGAGAAAATGACTTAAGGATGGTCTTTTAGGGACAACAAAGCTAGAGCAATTTTGAAACAAAAGCATAACATTAAAATAATAAAATATATACCTCACAAAAGAGAAAAATACAAAGAAAGTAAATAAGAAGTAAAGTAAAATAAAATAACTGATAAATCACTCAGAAAGCAACAAAGAAGAATAAAAACATAAGATAAGTTAAATAAAAGGCTGAATGATATGAAATCGCTTCTTTATTGAGCCACAAGAAGGCTGATTGTTATGCAATAAGGCCAACCGCGGCGAACTTTTGGCCAAATGCCTCAGATATTCATGGAAATTCTCCTCGATTCGGCATTTCGGCATTTTGTAATCCAATCACGTGCTCATCTCTAGCCCCGAAAAGAGGTTGGAGACAGAAGGGGTAGAGCTGGAAAAAGATCCATCTCTTTCCCCCTCTTTTTTTTTGCAACTGTGAAGCCGAGAGCAAATTATGCAGACACTTAAATATGCCATAAAATTATTCGAATTCTGCATCAATTCTTGGCATTTGTATTCCTCTTTTTGCCCGACTCGTAGGAAATATGTAAAAAGATGTGTATACATTTCGAAGGGTTTTCCGGGCTTCCATTTATTATACTGTGCCTGGGCAGGAAAACAAAAGTTCATTGGGTCATCGATGTGGGAAGGAAAATCGAAGTGGAAGAAATATTTTGTAAACCAAAACTATGCAGCTGGTATAGTTTTTCTCCTCAAAAAATTTACTATTTTCCTCTGCTATCTTTTTTGTCAATAATAGTCCAACAAAGATAGGCTTTTATATTAAAAAAAAAAGAGGAGTAAATGCAATCTTATATACGAAACCATTTAAATATTTATCCTACGCACCTCTTGACACCCCTTTTAGCGACTTTTTTGTTCATTTTTTTTGCCTTGCCACCACTTTGTGGCAGTGAAATGTGTTCAACATATAAATATACAAATTCATTAAAAAGATCAAATTAAAAATGAGCCAGATAGAGAGCAGAGGAGCGGCAGGGCGTTGACACAGTCCGACAGTACAAATTTCTTTTTTTATTTAATTTTGCGCAACTTTTCTGTTGCATTTAATTTCGAGTAAATAAATGTTTTTGCAAATTTGTTAGTGGACGTGGGCAGCTTAATATTTTACACAAGTGTCCAGACGGCCATAAAAAAAAATTACGTTGTATCATTATAAATATTTAACAATTGCGACAATTGTTGCTGCCACGGACAACGCATTGTCCTGCATCCTGTCCCAGGATTCCCTCTACACACAGCTGCAATTTTCACACGCTTGTTTGGGCTTAACAAAAGCAGTAAAGCAGCAAGTGCCAGTGCAAAAATAAAAATACAAATACAAATAAAAATAATAATCATCCAGCGGCAGCCACAGCAAAAAAGAATTTCACAAAAAATTAAATCTGTTTATCACTGCTTCAAATAAGAATTTAAGTTGACATTTGCCACTGAAAGCTTATTATGATAAGTCAAGTACTAGCTCTAACAATATGCTTTAAGTGCGTTTAAGAATTTATCAGATATTTTATTAATTGAATTAAGCTTAAAAATAAGTTACAGGCATTTTTTTTGTAATAATGTGATATAAATATATGGGGCTATAACACAACCTTTCGAGCTTTCATTCATTGATGACTTATATGTGGAGTTTACCTAAGATTTTCTCGGTAAAACGGGCACGGTCACACTAATTAGTACTAGTACTTGTAATAAATAAAATCATATATATACCTATAGTCTGAGCAAAATTATAGCCATTAATAAAATCAACAATATAGCCCCATTATCACATTTATAATAACTTTCTTATTGATTTCACCAGGAATTTGAACATATTAATCGCATTGAAAAATAAAAACAAATAATATATTTTAAGAAGAAATATATAATATATGTTTATATATAAATATCCAAAGTGTAGGTAAAACTATCATACTTTTAGTTTACACAGCCAATTAATACCAGGAATCAGAACACATTAATCGCATTGAAATATAAAAACAAATAATATATTTTAAGAAGAAATATATCATATTTGTTTATATAGAAATATCCAAAATGTAGGTAAAACTATGATACTTTTAGTTTAAACAACCAATTATATATATACCTATAGTTTTAGCCATTGATAAAAGCAACAATATAGGTAGTGTCATATCCCCTTTATCACATTTATAAAAACTATCAGGAATTTCAACACATTAATCGTAGTAAAATATAAAAAACAAATAATATATTTTAAGGAGAAGTATAAAATATATGTTTATATATAAATATCCGAAATGTAGGTAAAACTATCATACTTTCAGTTTACACAACCAATTATATATATACCTATAGTTTTAGCCATTAATAAAAGCAACAATAGTGGTAGTGTCATATCCCCTTTATTACATTTATAAAAACTGTCAGGAACTTCAACACATTAATCATAGTAAAATATAAAAGCAAATATTAAATATTTTGAGGAGAAATATATAATATATAAATATCCAAAATGCAGGTAAAACTATCATACTTCCACTTTACACAACCAATTAATACAATCGACGCAAATATGAAATACCCAACAGGTTAGAGTTCAAAAAGCCACAGACACATCCCTGTCATTATCGCTGACAAAATGTCCTTCATATTCCCCCGTGCACCGCCTGCAAGCTCGCACTCAAAATTAATTCATTCGCATTCCGTTCTCATTTCGCCACAATTGAACCGATTAGCAATCCCTCAACACCTCTCCCTTCACCCTAATTGCAATCCCTGCAATATTCAGCAGATTCCATGGCACACATGCCGCCATATAGCAATTTCCCCCCGAATTGCCGAAAGCAAAAAATTGATTTTAGTGGGCGTGCATTAATTGCATGCATACCAAATTTCAATGCTGATTATGTTTTGGCGCCGGAAAATTTCGAACTTCGGTTTCTTTGGCTTGTTTTTCGGCTCCCGGAAAAGCCGCCACACAAGCGACAATGATTAATATGAACACAATCGGGCGGGGGGGGGAAGCGGCTAAATTCTGTGTGCGGTGGCATCAAATTGAAAATCCAATAAAACACTCAATTTATTTAAATTGCATGCGATTGCCAATCCGCACAATCGTGAATAGATGCACTGCTCCAGCCTACAAGGACTACAGCGAGAAAAAAAGTCCCAACAATCTTGGTTTTTTTAATAAAAATCTGATACAAGAAATTCCTTAAAGAACTAGGACCTTCTAACTGATATTAGCCTCAACTGTTAATTTGATAATTAAGTTAAATGCTGATGGAAGGGGATTAACTATCAACAGCAGAACTATATTTCTTAAATTAAATCGTTCATCAAATTATTTAAAACCAAAATGTTACCAAAACGTTGAGGCTTTCTGACTTATTTTATTATTTAAAATATATTATATAAAAACAATTTAGACCTGCATCATTTATTATTAAAATTATCTAGAATATATAATAAGAAATAATTTTAAAAACTAACTAAACTACACAACTAAAGCTATTTAATTCCTGATCGATTCATGTAATATTAGTTAAAGTTAAATGCTTAGCAATGGATACTGATGAAGGGGATTAACTATCAAACAACAGAACTATATATCTTAAATTAAATCGTTCATCAAATAATTTAAAATCAAAATGTTACCAAAACATTGAGCCTTTCTGACTCATTTTATTATTTAAAATATTATATGAAAAATACTTAGACTTGCATCACTTATTATTAAAATTATCTAGAAAATATAATAACAAATAATTTTAAAAACTAACTAAAGTACACAATAAAACTATATAATGCCTAATCGATTCATGTAATATTTTTGTCGGTGTTTATCGTAACCAAAAATTCATTTCATTTCGTCCCATTTCACGCTTTGTCTCCTGGGCACCTCTCTGTGTGTGTGTGAGTGTGTGTTAGTCTCTGATTAGTTAAACAGGACACGTAACGCTTGCCACAGCAAAAGTGACAACAACAGCCACCACCAGCAAAGGGAAACACTCGAATATGAATGACAAGCGGAATACAAAATGAAGAAATGCAAACGAAAAAAAGTAAACAAAACAAAAAAATATATAACAAAAAAGAAACATTGGCAAATAAAAACGTAAGCAAATCAAAAAATTTTAGCCAATTGGGAAGAGCCTGAATTTTTGTTGCGTATATAAAATCCAAAAAGAAACCCTGACTTGGCAAAAAATCAGCTTGATCGCCGATAAAAAAGAGAAAAACAAATTGTTATCCTTTTTAATAAAATCAAGATAAATATAAAGATTTATTTAAATTAGGGCAAGTACTATATAGGAAGTATAAGTTTTAGTTTGCTTTAATGTGGAATTACTTATTACACTTATACCTTTTTTATCCTTAGTTTTTTTATGTTTCTTTTTAAAGGCAAAACATTTATCCTCAGGACTTTCTTTGACCAGCTTTCTGTGTAAGCTGTGTGTGTGTGTCCACCATCTTTTTAAGCTGAGTCCCTGTAAAATATATGTCTGCATCTGCGGCAATTGTGGGGCGTGTTGGGGAGCCACCCCCTTGGCACTTAAGCCCCCGCCACCACTGCCCCTGCCACACAACATTCGTCATAAAACATAACTCAGCAATTGCCCATGCCCCAATGAGCCCACGTACGCCCATCAATTGTCATTTTTATCAGCGTACCATGTCGCGAAATGTTGATTTTTTTTTTTTATTTTTTATTCACCGCCACTGGGCGAAAATGTATTATCGTTAGAGGGGAATTTTGTACAGAGAAATTGTATTGACTTGCCGAATTATACATTTAAAACAAAAAGAGTACAGAACTAGAATTGGGTAGTGAATAAATGCGCATAAAAAAGGTTTTAAAAATATGTACAGCTCTTTTAAAGGAGTCGTAATTATTGAATTATTATTTATAGAAACTATAGCTAATAGCTTTAGTTCCCCCTGCTGTTTTTTTCTCAGTGGCCTGGCTTGCCTTCTTTCGCTCTTTCGCTCGCCCTCCTAAAAGTAGGCTACGGGTAACTGGGAGGTCAGGGGTGGAGCAAAGTGCGTATTATCGACGCCCCAGCGCCCTGTCTTCCGCCTCTTCTCTTCCGCTCCGCTCGCGCTCAGTTGCGCCTATCGTTTATGCGCTGGGAATGTTTCACGAACTCAAAAATAAAGAAAGATGGTAACAGATCATTTTAAGTCTATTAATACATGGTTTCTTGGTATGAACATTAAGGTTAATATTACTATATTTCTTTTTGTTTTTGTTGAATTATTTTATATCGATGTTAAAAGAATTAAGCCCTAATTCCTGAATACCTGACTTGACCTAGGCATAAACCTGATGTATCTGTTGCCATTGTTGCTGATGTTGCCGCCTGTTACTGGGCTGTCCGCTGGCAGAAGCTCGCATTAAAATTTAAAAATGTGCGCACAAAAATTCGTCTTTTTTTCCGCTGCTCGTCGCCCAAAAGCCGCCCCCCTTTTTTTTTTGGTTCCCCTCCCACAATTTTCACCCTAACGCTTCTCGGCTTTTGAGTTGCTGTGGCGCAACAAATGCTTAAAAAAAGAAACAAAAAAACACAGGAAAAGCAACCGAAAAATTATCTACAAAAATAAAGCTGCCAAAGTAAAGAAACTATGAAACGTGAGGCTTTTTAAAGCACTTAAAGTCAAGTAGATGCTGTATAGTTTTCCATTTCTAGCCAAGTTTCTTGCGGTGTAATTTTGCCTTGTATTTATTCCATTCGTTTGATGTTTTTCCTCTTCGAATTTTCCTCGATTTGTCCCAGGTGGCCCTCTCTGTGGCTCTCTGTTGCTGTAGTCGCCGTTGCCGTAGGTATAGTTGCTCTGGGCTTAACTTGGCTAATCATAAGATTATTTAAGCGTGCATGTGTGGGCGTTCTTGGCAGGTCTGTCTGCCCGATTCAACTTAAGTTCAACATCAAAGCTGCCAAGCTGCAAAAGTTAAGGTTAAATATGCAGAGTGGTGGGAGCCGCTATTGTTTCATTTCCAAACATTATTTAAATTTAAAAAGCTCTTGAAGGCCAGGGGAAATGTGTTATAGTTAACTCTATGAATTGATCTTTTTCACAAAACCCACAAAAATAATATATATAATATTATTCCAATGGGGTCTCTTATTCGCTCATAATTCCTGGCACTTTCGCCCGCACTTTGTCTCTTTGGCAAGTAAATTTAACTTATCGAAGCTGCTGCAGGAAAACTTTGGCCAAAACAAAATATTTTCTTCACGGTCGGAAAAGGCCCGAGGCCTCCGGCCGCAGACCAGAAGGAGGAGCTCTATACAGGAGGCTGCGTTGAGTGTTTTGTGGGCAGCATATGGCCATTGTCCTGCCACGCCTTCTCCGTTCTCATTTTCCCCCAGATTTTATTTCTGCCCGCACTCTTTGGGATTTTCCCACTCCTAATTTCCCCTGGTCTGCCCTGGATACCAGGCCCAGGCATATGTACATACTCTTGGCTCCTCTCGGCCGCCTGCCCTATTTGTCAGCACGTGAAACAATCATAACACCAGAGCCAAATACCCGCCGCCTTTTGGCCTCCACTCGCCACAGGACCGGCTCGTTCCTTCGTCTGCAATGTAACCAGCCACCACCCCCCCCCTTGTTGCATACATTTGTAGTGCTTTTTGGGGCCCAGGACATTCCCCCAACTATGTGCTGCCTCGTGTATGTGTGTGAAAAATTCATTGAATCATTTGACAAGACAGAAAGCGCATTGCAACGAGGGGGAGGGGAGGAGGAGGGGGTAATGATAACCAGGCCTAGACCAGATAGTGGCGCAAACATTCTAGACTTCCAGAACTGTCCAAACCCCCCCGCTACGCCCCCGTCAGCCTTTTAGACTGGGCCTGTTTTCCTCTTCTGAAATATTGCGTATACGCAGGGTGTGAGGGACGCGGAGGAGGGAGAGTCAGGGAAATACACTGGTAATAGAGCTTAATAATTATAGAAAATTATTCTACTCCTTTCAACATTTACTGCGATACTTGAGCTCCTTTTATCCGTTTTATTTTTAAAATTTTTTTCTATGTGCAATTATTAATTTACCTTTATATTTTTAAGAATTTTTTTTTTTAAACCTAAAAATTCCCAAGTGTGCTTAGATATTCGTGGATCAATTATATAGATAGAATTTCTAAATAGGGCAGAAGGAGGCTTCATATTGTGGTCTCAGTGTTCCTCCTCTGAAATATTGCGTATACGCAGGGTATAAAAACCAAGAATATCGGGGCCAGGAGGGGGGTGGACTCAAAATGTAGGAAAATCGGGCTTGGGTTGGAGTTTTTTTAAATAGCGTGCTATATGGAATACTAACGATGCCCCAGTCACGACTTTGGACATCCTTATCAGCTGCAGCTGGGAAAGCAACCCAGAATGCACTCACAGAATAAATGCACAGAGGAAATGCGGAAAAGCGGGGACAGAGACGGGAACGGAGGCTTTGGAAAATGCAGTATAGATAGTTTTGAGTTTCATGAGGCCCCTGGGTAAGGCGGCGGCGGGCTCTAATGCTTTCGGGGCTGCTCTATTTGACAAAACTGTAATTATTAATGATCATTCAGATATGACGCCAAAAGAAAATCAATGGAAAATTGGTCAGACCAAGGAAAATTGCAAGGAAAATCTTTAGCAGAAGTTGAAGAACATAAAAATAATGTTTATAAATATCTATTTCGTTTTTATTTATGTAATTCAAGTTATAGATATTATATTTTTAAGAAAACTAAGCAATATGCTGGAAATATTAATTTATAATTAAGTTTAAAATACAAATAAGCACTGAAGAGGTATACTTTTGATGTTGAAATTGTATCATTTCCACCTTAATGTATTAATTAAATTGATTTACTTGACCGACAACAAGAAATACCGGCGAATTCCGTTTAATTTCCTGTTCAATATCCTCTAATCAGCCCTGAAAAGTGTGCTACAGATTTCAGCTCACCCGCCCACGTTGCCATTTCCTGGCTGCCTTCCAGAAAAACATATCTGCCAAGTATATATAGATATATATACACGATACGATAGATATCGAGCTATCAAAATTCATTCTCCACAAGCGAAGCAGCGAGGCAGAGGGAGCAGCCAATGGCTTGGCACATTTATATTTATCAAAATCATTTCCTTCCCCCGTTTTTTCCTTGGCTTTTCCGAATATTGTTTTTTTTTTCCTCTTCCGCCCCCCCCCCCCCCCNAAAAACCAACGTGACATAATTAGCGAAAAAAAAAGAGAAGGAAACCGGAAAGTAAGAGAAGTTTAGGGGAAACATGTTCCTGGCATTAGGGCGTAAAAATATTAATTTCGACTTAAATGAAAAATTATGCTCAATTTGAGTGCCGACGCAGCAAATAAATTTTCGCACATCAATTTTCACAACGCTAATAACAATAATAATAATAATCAGCAACATTACGTGGGCGGACTGTGAGGGGGGAACAGAGAGTGGGGGCTATGCAGGTAGCAAAGGTGACCGGCGGGGCGACTAATGCCCGGCTATCGTTGGGCGATTAAATTTTGGTTATTAATTAGATGCGCCTGGGCGCCGTGTAATAATTCACAGCTCCTTCTATATACACATATAGAAATAATATTTATATATATATATATTTGTATATATATATTCCCATACTTATGTGTTTGTGACTTGTTAATGTGTTGGGCATTAGTGAAAGTTTATGTATGAAATATTGGGCAATTAAAGCACTAAAGCCAAATGGCCCTTTAAATCATGTATGTGAATGTGTGAGCATTGAATTTTGCAGTAGTTAAGAGCGATAGGTAATCGGATAATCGATGGGTAATTTTAATCGATAGGCGGATAGTAGTAATCGGCAATATGCTACGAAATAACCACTCTGACATAAGTTAATAACTTGTGAATTAATCAATGAATTAATAATTGGAACCACTCTTTTATGAAACTGATGATACAAAATGTATAATCCTTATATAGAAGCATAAAGATAAATGGATAATCGAGGGGTAATGTTAATCGATAGGCAGGCACACAAAAAAGACAAAACAAAAACAACAAACAAAGAAATTTTTTGAAGTAAGTCGAGAATGTTGGAACTAATAATTATAGTAATAGTTTCAATCAAGAAACGGTCTCTCAATTAAGTAATAATAACTTAATAACTTAAGTAATGCATTTCTTAAATTAATGATTTTAAGGTATAAAATTAATTATCAGTGTAGAAAATCATTTAAATCATAATCGGATAATCGATTAATGAAGAATATGAAATAATTAAATAAATAAAGTAAGTGGTTTATTAAACTCGCGAATTTAAGGATACCATTTTAGAAACTACCATCACTTATAAATGGTCTTTAGAAACCCCAATAAATGTCACACATAAATATAAAAAATAATAACGTAATGTTAATATATATATAAAGACAATAAGAATTATTTTATTATAATAATAAAATCCGTTCAGCAAAGAATTCCTTTTGAAAGACACTTTGAATGCCCGGTGAATGTATATTTGCCGCAAAATTGAACAGTTTTCCAGCGTTTTGTGGCATCAGTCACATATCACAGCCAACACACACCCGCACACCCACACTTCCTCCGCTTTGCCCCCCCAACCCCCCTTCCTTAGACAACCCCCACCATCGGCCGGCGGCGTCTATCAATTTCAATTGCTGTTACTGCCGCCGGCAGTGTAATCAGTTTTTCGCTTATTGCCGCTAACTTTGCCCGCACACAACGAGGTCAAATCAGACACGACACGCCCACGCAGAACCCACTGCCGCCCACTGCCGCCCACTACCTCCCACTCCCTCCCACTGCCACCCACTACCGCCCACTGCCACCCACTGCCGCCCAATACCTCCCACTCCCCCACCCGAAGGCAATTTCGAAGTGTTCTCATAGCGCCAGAATATTGGATAATTGGGCTAT
>VNKC01001647.1:0-13390 GCA_008042775.1 Drosophila pectinifera | reverse complement strand
AGATTTTTTTGCAAATATCAATTTCTGTATGTCATTCCAACACATAATTAATGACTGCTCTTCAAGCTCATTAATCCACCACTCGATCAATATAATCTTTGTTTCGGTAGTTTAAATTATTTGAATCTCGTGAACATAAGGCCAATAGACAGTCGTGATCGGATCAGATCATAAAATATTATATAAAAAATTAATTTAGATTTTATCCCTAGTTCACAATATGACTTATTGCATAAATTATATTAAAACACTTTCAAAATCGGCTATAACCATAAATCGGTTGATATAACAGGATCAACCAATCGACCTTTAATATTTAGTTAGTATTTTGCAGGGTTTTAAAAGTCATGATAATTATGAGTTCACGGAGGATTAAAATAATTTCTTAAACTTAATTAATTGTTTCTAAGTAAGTGTTTTGTTTTATACGAAATATATAGATTAAAATAAAAAATTGCATTTCTATAGGCTATTGTTAAAACTATCGTTTAAAAAGTTAGTCTCTTGGTATATCCTGGTGTCCAGCAAGAAGCCACAATTGTTAATCTGTCTCCGACCTACATATAAACTTTTGTTTGTAAGTATGAAAAGAGGCCGAAAGGAAAGCAATAAAATCACAACCTGTTAAATTTTTTTTATTAATAAAGAAAGAAATGAATACATGAATGAATACATGTAAACTATAATTATCTATTTTTAGTATTATCTACCCATACTTTTGTGATTTAGCAATAGTTGAGTACAACTACATTTGTGTCTGTGCAAAATTTTGAATATATCTCGATCTTTTTGTTTATTTTTTAAACTTTAAACTTTCTTCTTAACTCTTTAAGCTTCCTTATAACTTAAAATAGTATATATTAGTATATATTTAACAGACAGATGGAGTAATCTTCGACCATATAAGTATATATTTTCTTGATCAGCGTCACCAGCCGAGGCGTTTTAGCTAAGTTTGTCTGTCCGTCCGTGTGAAACAACAAATCTCAGAGACTATCAATGCACAGCAAAATTTGATTGAAAAACTGATCGGCTCGCTTCAATGTGACTATGACGAATTAAGTAAACAAGTAAAATAAATAAATAAATAAAGGAAATGACGGGTGATGGCATTGAATTCTTCTTTGAGATGAGGATCTGCGTGAGTAAGAACTCGACCTCCAAAACCAAAACGCTAGGGTCGAATCCTATCCTATCCAGATCCAATAATCTTGCCTGAAAAATTGTAAAAGTAAATATCTGAAAATATCTTTAAAACACTTTTCATACAGGCTGTTCGCATTGGAACGACTTCCCAAAACACCTTATATAATAAGGAACCAAGCGCACTTTAAAATAAATTCATTTAATTACTTGAAGGTCATAAGCTTATTAAAAATTTAATTTTAATTTTTAGTTCCATATCTTATCTCTATCCCCAATCGCATACCCTATTTTATGTGTTCGAGCCTTGGTCAAAACAAAATCATTGGAACTTGTATATGTATTTCTAGCTGAATATCAAAATAATTATAGTCCTTTTAATGTATTTTAGTTTTTAGTTTTAATGTGAATAAGACAGGGTCTTATCTCATCGGGATGGATATTACAAAAATTAATTAAATCAAGCAAGAAAATATGGAATACTATTTTAATTTTCGCAATTGAACAATAGAATAAGGTGGTAGGGAACATAAGTTACTCTTTGCTTTTATCCTTCTATAAGAGAAGGTAAAGTTTCTTGCTTACTCCAAGCAAGATAAAGATAAAAAAGAATCGAATCGAGGATATGGTATCAGAAGACGCGTTTACTATTTTTATTCCTAATGGAAACTCAAACGACGAAAACACTTTGTGGGGATTTGCGAAAATAAATCACAGTAACTCGCATCACTGGAAATAAAGTCTGTGAAGTCCTAAAAAGATTGAGAACAATCTTAAATGTTTTAAATCTCAAAAGAGAGGATAATTTTAACAGCATGCCTTGATAAACAAATCAAAAGCTATTGCCACCAAAAAGCCGTAAGATATTGACACATGGCAAAGATGTAAATAAGAACAATATTGTGCCAATTGGAAAACTTTCAGAAAACTTACAAAAAAGCGTTAACAAGGTAAATAAGAAATAGTGAATTTAGAATACCCTCAAAAGACACATATTTTTAAAAATGTTTCAGAGATCACAGATACAAAATACACTACACTGGTTGCATTTTGTTTCTTCAGGAAACTTACTGACTGCCTACTGTAAATTTTGTTCATATTTTTCAAGATTGATTTCAAATTTATACAATGTATATTATTTATTTTATTTAAAGATCATTCCTAAATCAAATTCAAAAGTGTCTAGATGCCTTAAGTTGCCTCCCCCTATCAAGTCAAAAAACATATAAACGACAGTGTTCCTAAAATTGTACGGCGTTCAGTCCTGGTAAAAATATCTACACGTATCCCTGGTCAGCGTTCACCTGGAAGATCAATGCGGACATCGGATTTGTATTTAACGGATTAAAGTACATGTGGAGAAGTTACCTCCCAACCCCAAAACTTTTCTTTTTGTGGCTGTGTGACTTTGTGTAAATTTAGAAAATAAATTAGATTTTTTTTTTGAAAGAATTGTTGTCTATTTTTTTAATCTGCAAACATTAAAAAAAAATCGCAAACAAATAGTAAAAATCGGGTCGTGGGAGTGGTATTTTGGTAAACACACCGTTGCTACCCGGTTTTTCCTGTTTTCATATTTATCTTCGGATGGAAACCACGTAGCGATGCTCACTCTTATTTCATTGTCCATCATATTTTACCGCTTGAACTTATTAAAACGCTGAGTTTTATCCGACGGCAACGATGCTGGCCCCAGCTTACCTTATGTCGGACCGATATCTTTTCATGCCAAAACTTCTAGCTGACTGACTAATATGGATCTTCCTTTCAGTTCTAACCCTCTCACATCAGGGTCGCCGATTATTACGATATTATTGGGAACTCGAAACGCTAATTTCCCACTCAAGAATGTTCGTTTTAAATATTTTGTCTATGGCGACTCCATTTTGTGTTTATTGGGCCATCTTCATTTACAAAATCTATTGAAATTACAAGATTTACGTATTTCATTATAAAAGCTTAGTTAGTTAATTAGCTAAGATTTTTGTCGGCGTAGCACGTTATGTGGAGCTTTGACATTGGCAGAACGTATTCGTTGACCCTTTCCGGTAAGCACTTTAAATAGTTCTTTCTACCAAGGGTTCTTGATGAGGGGGCATTTACTACTAGAACTAAATCATAAACTTTAGTTGAAGTGGTTTTATCATCCAATATGATCTAAAACACAATAGAGGCAGAAACTCAACTTTCCACTTTTTTCACACGCTGTCTCTAAGGGTTTGGTCGATCTTCCCTTGCTTTTATTATTACTTAAGCATATCTATCGTTCCAGTAGGATTGGAGCTTGTGTGGTTGGAGTTTTGTACATTCCATTATAAGGTGTTTTGGTATCAAAGGTTCCTCGGCATCGTACATTAAAGATATTTTCACTAGTGGGCATTGCATTTTGATTATGTTTTCGGCTTCTACGTTTTATATAACAAACGCTTTATGAATTGAAATGGTTTCTACCAAAATCTACTAGTAAAACATCCACTTAATTTCCTTTTAAGCTGTTTCGTTTGCACTTCGATAAAATAAAAGTGTAGCAAATTGGCAAGGTCCTTGAACTCCTTGTTCCAGTGATTGACGAATTCTCGAAGTCAGATTATAATAACACCTCTGGAACAGTCTAAAGTTGCCCAGAAGGTCATCAAAATAAAAATGACTGCAAATCGCCTTTCGCGGCGGTGACCGACTTTTATGGTGAGTGGAGCAAAGAAGTCCACCCCTGTATATCTAAATGGTCTTACAAAAAGTTTCAGTCGGTCGGGTGGTAATGATCCATACGAGGGGTCCTGGCTAATCCTTGATCTATGATACATCAAGAGCATTCGTGAGTTACATTGTTTAGCGATCTCTGGTATGTGGAAATAAAACTTATGACGACTTGATTCTGATAAAGATTTTTTACATTAAAATATCTCAATATTCTATTGGTAGCCTTCTTTGTCTGCTGCTATACTTAAGCTAAGGAAGACAAAGCCTAGGGAGCGCGCAATGGTGAAATTAGGTGGGATAAAGGTAGGGAGAGACAGAGAGTCCTCTCAGGACTATGCGCCCTCCTGTCATGAACAATCACCTTCCTTTGCGCGACCAAGACCTCGCCGTGGTCCTAATACGATCCACCCGAAAACGGAAAATGGTAGGAACCTGGGTTGAATCACTCTCGGGTACACATCGAATTGCCTGGTCGACTGAACTGAAACATACAGGCTTAGATCAGAAACTTCTAGAGTATAAAAGTTTGTTCGACTGTATTATTTCTCGTGAATTTCGCGGCATGTGGTGGAAATTAGTTAACTAATTTAATTTTTAATAAGTTTAATTTATTCATTTTCTTAGGAACATAAATCCCAGCTTTTTGATTTGGCGTTAGCCTTTGTTTCGAAGGGCTGAAGCTTCCTTGGACCGGACTGGCTTGGCTTCATGTTCTCGATGGAGTCCAATGTCCAATATCGTTCGCTACGGAACGTGATCATCTCTTCCCACGCTGTAATATAGGTCTTCGAAGACTTCGACTGTACCAATAAGAAAATGTCAGTAGATATTTGGAAATGGGCTAGGCTGTTATATACCCTTGAATAGTGCACTGAAAGTGTAATCTTTTAAAGAGTGACAAGATTCCTTTGATATGGAACTCAAATTGAACAGGGGCTTGAGCTGACAGGCTTAAAGTCGCTTTTATTCGAAACGGTCTCAAAGTGCTTTTTACGCGGCAGCAAAAGCGTCATTGGTGGCGTGTCTTGTTTTGAACGTTGGTGTCATTGGGGATGTTACTCATTTAGCCTAGGGTTATTGACACAAGTTGCGCTGCTCATGACTCGTATACTGAGTAGCAGTATTCATATTTAGCCAGAAGGTTGGAGAAGGTGTCGAGAGACCCTCCTACTGTTATCAGTTAATTACATGCTTTATATTCCTTTTCCACTTCTTCCGACTTTTGGGACTTTTTTGAGACGGACCCTAAAGGTGTACAAGGAGGAAGAGGCTTGACCATAAGTGTTGATCTTGGCTTTGAATAGGCTTACACGATGCCTGATGACAATTAATTTGTGCAACGCTACAGTTTTGGCAGCTGGTGCTAGCTTGGATCAAGTGAGTATGCGAGAGAACATGTTAGCTTTAGCTATACATTTTAGGTATACATTTGTTTTTTTTGGGGGGTAAGACATTTTTTGTTGTATTTTGGGTTTTTATTGAATTTAAGTCCGCAATTTATGATCTTGGGTCACTTTAAATGGAGGAATTTTATTTATTGGCACTGTATTTGCTGTTCTTGTTCCCAATGCTTGTGGTGGGTAATGTATATGTGTGGATGTTGTTCATTGACCGTTGTTTACACAGCAAGCGGAATTAACAAAGACGAGGACATAAGTGCAAGGAAAACATTGCGAAAAAATAGCATGGATTTTGACCACTCTAATGTATAAGCGTATGTCTGTATGTTGGAAATGTAAGTATGTAGGAGCATGCCCTTTTGGATGTATCTCCAAGCAGAATAGCATGGGTGGTGGAGTTTTGTCATCGTAATTATTATATATAAAAATTTACACGTATATTTGTATATTTTATGTAAATTTGAATTTTTATTGGTGGGTCTAAAGATTTATTTAAATAAATGTGCAGCTATATTAAAATATTTATTTATAATTTTGCAGGTGTTTTTCTCTCTATATTTATGTAAATTTGGATGTATATTTGTTGGTGTAAATTATTATTTATTATTGAAATAAATGTGATGGGATAAATGTAAAAATTTATTTTAATAGTTTCTGTATATTTCGGTAAATATGTTAATGTAAATTTGGACGTATTTTTGTGCGTATATTTATGTAAATTTATATTTATTTAAGTTTAGTTTAGCGGAGAAAAAACTTTCATTTTAGTGAGCTGCTTAGGAAACTTGTATGGATGTGTGTCGATGTGTGAACGTACATCGATATGTACATTATGTTCCCAGTGGGAAATTGTGTCGAAGTCTTACGTAGAATCAAAGGGAAAGTCGGAGTCGGGTTACTTTATTTCTTCTGAAAATTTATACTCTACGGTAAGTACACTCATGTAGCTCGTACGATACCATGCATGTGTTTGTTAGGGTTAAGTATTATGTAGGCGCGAAAGAAGAAAGTATGGATAAACGATTGCGAGGAAACTATGCTACACCAAATAGACTAAAAGCGCACTGCTCGATTGCTTGCTTGCATGTGTACGAAGTGGGTTAGGATTAATGTTTTTAGTTTAGGAAGGCTTGATGTTATGTTATGTTAGTTGATGTTATGTTGCACAAATCATTATTATTTGCATATAATATTCTAAAGGGTTCATGCTTTTCATAAGAAGTTCTACAATGGTGCAAAACTAAAGGTAAGTAGGACCTAGTGTTTCTCCAAGGTACATGAAAATTTAGCTGACCTAATAAGTCAGTACTCTCCACTTCACCACGGATTAGGTTATATATGAAGATGATGCCTAGCATTGTTTTACGGCTGGCCAAACCCAGGATCCGTACTCTAAGATAGGACGGACTATCGAATTCCCTCGATCACAGTTTAATAAATCCAAGCTCACCCCTGGCTTAATTCACCATGCACGAAATATGATCTATGAACTCAAGTATAGGATCTAGGCGGGCTTTCCAAAGAGCAGCAGTTCGGCATATAAGTAGCAAACTTGGGAGTGACACTTGAGAATGTTATGAGCTTGCACTTAGAGTCATTTAAGTTTAATAAGCTCGCACTACATCACGTTTGAAAGTTATTAAGATCTATTTCTAAATCCGACAGCGTCGGCAGCGGCCATTACCACGATTGTGGCCGTGGCGGAGGCGGTGTTGTAGACGGCGTCGACGGCGCCGGGGTGCTGATGTCCATGCCGGCGTCGACGATGGTGACAGCAGCGACGTCGGCAGGGCCGGTGTCCGCCGTAAGAGCGCCGGCAACGGCGGTGGTGGGTGGAAACGGGGACTGGGCCGCTGGCCGCTGCCCTTGTGCCGCCCACATCTGCGGCCACACCAGTCTCCTCACCCACTCTCCCCACGTGGCCGACTGGACGTTGTAGGCCTTGCCACGGTGCTACTACTTCGCCTGCAATTCATCGTCTTCCTCGCGGGAGTCCTGCGGCGAGGCATCCACTTTCTTCTCTGCTATCTGGTCGCAACTCGGTTAGTGTATGGCCCGTGGCGTCTTCGGCAACTTCTGCGCGTGTGTGTGTGCTTTCTACGTCTGTGTGTGTGTGGATGCTTTCTATGCTTTCTATCCTGTTTGTGATTGGGCTTTGCGATATAATGTATCGTTTTCCCCCCTTAACTCCCGCGCCTGATCAACACTGTGCCGCCTCGCGCCAGTGGCCTCTCGCTGCTCAGATTTTGCCGTGCCTTCTATGTATTCTTTTTCCGTGTATTTTTATGCCTCGATTTCTTTCTGTTTCAACTCGCTTATGTGTGCCGTTTTTTCCTTGCATATTTTTTTGTGTAGCAGCCTGCATATCACCGGCAATGTGAACGTTATTATTTTGGACGGTTCATCATATCTTGGAGCCAGTTTTCAAGCGAATCCGTTCACCGCTTTGGACAAATGATGCTCTTTCGCCCAAATCGTATCCCCAATTTTTGGCTTCCATGGCCTTCTGCGCAGATCTTAGTACCTTGCTTTGTCGTGACAATCTTTCTCCATGTTCTTCTGACCAGTTTCACCTTCTCTCGCAATTTTATCGTCCATCCGCATTCTATCTCTTCAGTCTGTTGCGGGTCGTCCTTTTCCTTCACTCTCCGGCATAAATCTGGCAAGGGTTGCCTAAAAATAGCATCTGCCACCACATTCAGTTGTCGCTTTCTATACGCGACTTCGAAGTCATATTGTTGTAGCTCTAGCGCCCATCGCGCTATACTTCCGGTTGACTTTGGATACTGTTTAACCACTTGTGATCAGTTAATATCGAAGTCATCCAGTTAAGGTCTTAATTTTCGTATGGCCCATACGATAGCTAAACATTCTTTCTCGGCTCCATTGAGTGACCTGCCGGAGTATGAAATTACTTTCTCGTCCATCTCTGAGTGCTGGGTGAGACTCCGAGTCCGTGGTCGCTCGCGTGAAGTCCGGACATGCGAGGATTGGGTTTGGTACCAAACTAGATTTATCCGCTTGGAATGCTCCCTGGTGATCCGCTGTCCCCTCCCATTTGGTCTGACACTTGTCTACATTTAATTTCTACTTGGTTTCTCTCAGTATTTGGAACACCTCCATCCAGTTCTGCGTGTGCTCCTCCAGCGTGCGTCCGATGACAATGCTGTCATCCTGGTAGGCGAATGCGCGTGGCATCATTTTCGGACCTATCACTTGGTCTAGCGCTCTTTGGAAGGTTGCTGATGCCGAGAGCAGCCCGAACGGCATCACCGTCCACTGTAAGAGGGCCTTTCCATCCTACAGGTCCAGGCTACTTATATATTTCGCCTCCCTCAGTTGGTCCAGGATGTAGTTTATCCTTTGCATCAGATACGCGTCCTTCATGGACTTTTGCGTTTATTTGATGAAAGTCCACATAGCCTCCACTTTTCATGTTTTTCTTCACAATGACTATTAGTGGGCTCCTCGTCGGTTTTATGCATCCCTTATGCAGCAGTTCCTCCACCATTTCATTAATTTCTTCCTGTATTTTCGGGTTCTTGCGGAAATATCATTGTTTACCTGGCCAGTCATAGCCGATCGTTATCCGATGTGTGGCTACATCTGTCGTTCCTTGAATTTCTTCCACTTTCTTCAGCTCCGCACTGATGGTTGTGAGGATGATGTCACCGTTTCTGTTCCCGGTACGATCAGCACCTCTAGCTGTGAGTTTATCTTTCCACAGCGTCCGTCTGCCATTCATACCTGCCGATTGATGGGCTCCCTTCTTCCGGCCCCTTGTAGTCTGACCGTCAGCTTCTCGCTTATAAAGCTGGCGTTTGCTCCAGTGTCCACCTTCGCCTTGACCTGAACTCCTCCAATTGTCACTGTTGTTGTCAGCTGTGCCTCCTCGGCTTCTGGTTTCCCATTAGATTTGTGAGAGGGCACCTTGCGATCCCCACTCGCCCCTCAAAAGCTGAGATCGCTGAGCGTTTCCCGATGGTCACCAGATTTCTGTGGTTCTCCATCTTATCCTTCCAAGACCCTGCAGAATTGGCGACACATCTACGGTAAGCCTGCGATGGTTTCGCTGTATGGTCGCCTCGGCATGTCTTTTGTCCTTGATTGGGTTGCCTCTGTCTTGCCGTCGTTTCTCCCTCATCCTGGTATCTTCTACAAACCGCTTCCGTCCTGTGAGGCTGATGGCTTTGAGTCCGCGGTGTTTTCCCGTTCGAACTCTTTCATTTGTTGGTCGAGCGTCTCGAAACTCATCCGCCAGTACCATTGCGGTGTCCAAGTCCGTACGGGTGAATAAACATGCGGAGTGCTAGTTTGCTGTTATTCAGGATCCCCGTCAGCACCTCCGTTTGGGTCATCCTCAGTGGCCGCATCGAAGTCCATGAAGAACTTGCCGTATTTTTGCCTTCGCTGCCTTACCTGATCCGCCAACTTGTGTATCCTCTGGGCAGGAAGTAATTTTGGAAGTCGTTCATAAATTCTCCCTATGTTTTCCACTGCCTGTTGTTTGCAATGAACCATTTTCAGGCCCTGCCTTGCAGCAGTTCCGGAATCGCTCCGGGAATTTGGTTTGTATCGAGACTGTACGTTACGGCCGACCACTCCACTTGCTCCAAAAACTCTAGGGTTTGTCGTTACCATTGTATCGGAAATTCTTTTCACGTACCTGCTTCGCTACATTTGCTTAATCAGGTTTGCCAGTCCTCGCCTCGGAGTACCCTTCTTTGCTCGCTTCCATACTTTTGGCTTTTACTTTTGAGACTCTGTGGATTACAATGTATTGCGATTTTTTGTGTTTCGGTGTCTACAATTGTATGTTTGACCGCCTGTTGAGACCCCACTCGTCCTGGTCTAGTTAGGCGGCTGTCTTGCTGGCGAGAACTGGCAGGGTGTTTCGCCGTGCAGGTTGACTTCTTGTCGCCTTATCGACACAGCCACCCTATCGCTGCCACCACTCTCGCCTATTCTGCCACGTGGTCAGGTGTATCGGTGTTTCGTCTGGCCAAGTCCTAGCCACCCGCACGACTCCAGCAGCTGGACTTACTGGTTTCCTCGCCTGATCCTCGCCGCAGGTCCTTTTCGCTTCCTGGTCCTGGCTTCTTGTGTTCCGATCCTGGTTTTGATCCTTGATCCTGGATTCTAGCTGCTTGATCGGTGATCCTTACTCTAGAATCTTTATCCTTGTTCCGTGATCCTTGATCCTGGATCCTGGAACGGCAAGCAACCGTTCCATCTGCTGGCACCGGATGGACCTTAGGACTCCGAGCATCCTCCAGAGACGATCCACCCAAAAACGGTACGTTGAGCGACGAGCAATCCATCCTGAATCTTTAGGAACCCGGGTTGAATCACCCTCGGGTAAACATCTGATCCCAAGACCAGGGAGATGGTTGCCGGGCGATGGAATTGGTTGTCATCGAACTTCGCCCTGGTCTCATCGCTCAAGGTCCGAATCGGGTGCGGATCTTGAGGCTCGGGTCGACTTTTAACACGACGTCCAGCTGGAAGGTGTCAGTCCGGCCTCGAAGCGTCGTCGCACAAACCTCGTCGTCCCCGATACGTTGATCGGGAACCGGAATGCGGAGGCCAGTGACCGATCAATGCTGCTATGCTGGTGGTGCTGTTTTCCAGCACAACGATGGCGGTCGGCAGGATGTGGACGCTTCGCTGCTGGAGCCATGCTTGGAGGGATGAGCCTGGTGCGGAGACATCAGACACGCGTCGATTGGATATGGTAGTTGGCGTCCGAGTTCTCGCGACCAACATCGGGGATTGCCGAGGAGGCACCGATGGGCCCCGAGGGGTACGTGGTGAGCGTGAAGATGGCGCTGGCTGAGGTGATGTGGCAGGTGACTCATGCATGTGGAGCAGGGTATGGTGCCCCTCTCCACACTTTTTGCACCCATTTTCACTTCGGCACTCTCCCTCGGAGTGTTGGTGAGCGAGGCAATTTGAGCAGTACTTATTAATAAGCACTGCTCGGAGACGCTTCTCGGTGCTCAACTTTCGGAACCGCTTGCAGTTCCGTAGCGGATGTATTTCCCGGCAGATTCGGCAGCGGTAGGACTGGGTACCTCGAGAACGTCTGCTCTCCAAAACTTGTGCGGTGCGAGGACGAGGAACCATAGTGAATGTGTATGTCTACGAAAATAAGAACAAGAAAGTATACTTACTATGGCGCTTTACAAACTATGAAACTCGAACAAAAGAAATGTATTATTCCGGAACGGATGATTCCAGATCCTCCGTAAGAAGGAGGATAATCTTGTGAATGGAACGTTTGATTGTCCTGCGGGACGTGCGGATGTCCACTACTCAAACTCTGCTGTCGGCTCCTGGGAAAACAGAGACTACTCTGCCGAGCAGCCAGTCATTCGAGGGAAGATTATTTTCTTTGACGACCAAAATATCGTCGACTTGAAGATTTCGGGTCGGAAAATGCCATTTGTTGCGCTTGTGGAGCTCTTTTATAGATACTCATCTTTCCATCGGGCGCTGAACTGCTGCGTCAAGGCCTTTAAATGTTGCTATCGATTAAGAATCGATCTGGCTTCGCCCTTTATTTCGGGCTCCACCGCGGAAAGCAACGGCCCACCAATAAGGAAATGGCCTGGTGTTAGCGAGAGCAAATCTGTCGGATCTTCGGACAGCGGAGAAAGCGGTCTGGAATTAAGGCATGCTTCAATTCTCTCTAACAACGTGGAAAACTCTTCGAACGTGCACTTGCGTGTTGCGGTGGACTTGTAAAAAAGGGTTTTGAAACTTTTTACGCCCGCTTCCCACAGACCTCCCATGTGTGGAGCACCTGGTGGAATAAAACGCCACACAAGCCCCTGATGACTATATGCATCAGTTATGTACTTTGGTTGCATGAAGTCTCAAGAGAGCAGAGTTGCAGCACCTACGAATGTTTTGCCATTGTCCGAATGGATCCGCTGAGGACAACCGCGCCTAGCTACAAAACGAGCGAAGGCCGCAAGGAATGTCTCGGTTGTCAGATCGGAAGTGGGTTCCAAATGCATGGCCTTAGTAGCGAAACATACAAACACACAAACATATCCCTTGGTGATGAGACACGCTCTCCCCGTATAGTTTTTAATCTCAAATGGGCCAGAGTAATCAAGGCCAGTATACGTAAAAGCCCTGGAAAATGAGACTCTGTCTGTCGGAAGATCGCCCATCAGCTGTGTTTGCAGCTTCTTCTTGTGAATCGTGCAGATCTTACACGAATTCACCACAACCTTCACCAGATTTTTGATTTTAGGAATCCAATACTTCGATCGGATCAAGCGAATGAGTAATTGGCTGCCGCTATGTAGCGTAATCTGGTGGGTAAATTTCATTAGAAGGCGAGACAGTCTGCTATTATAGGGAAGAATTATGGGATAGCGCTCATCGTACGAAAGGGCTTTAGAGGCAGTGATTCGACCGCATGCCCTTAATAAGCCATGTCGATCCATGAAGGGATTAAGATTTAGTAAGGAACTTGAGACTGGGAGCGGACGCTTATTCTTCAAACAAAGCTGCTCTTGGCTATGTGCATTCCTCTGGGCGATTGAGATTAGGATTCTCTCTGCCTCTTGAATTTCATCGCTTGCGGGACGCGAATTGGGAGTGATGAGGCCTTTGCGGCATCGCTTTAGGAACCGCAGCATGTACGCTAAGACTCGCAGTGCTGTCTTAGTTGCTGAAATGGACCTTCACCGTACGCCGCTCCAGATCGGTGGCTGGATGCACGTCGCATTGCTCCGGCCAAGTATCCCGAGGTCCTTGCAACCACTCTGGTCCTTGCCACCAAAGTTGGCAATCGGCTAGCTCTTGCAGTGAAACACCTAGGCTGGCTAAGTCGGCGGAATTCTGTTCTGATCGAACATGTGCCCAACGATTGACTCTCGTTGCCTGAGCTAGGTAGTCCAGTGGCAAGCCGGCTTGTTCAACCAAGCCAGCACTATGGTGGAATCGGTCCAGCAGCATATCTCGCTACTGGCCGGAGGCATATTTGGAAGAAAGAACCATTTCGGCTAACAGCACAGCACCGCAGAGCTCTAGTCGGGGGAGTGGCACGGTTTTAACTGGAGCTACTCGTGTCTTAGCTACAAGGAGGCGTGTCAAAATCTTGTGACCTATCTCTATGGGGATGTAGATAG
>VNKC01001638.1:0-27548 GCA_008042775.1 Drosophila pectinifera | reverse complement strand
AAATATATATATATATATATACAAATAAATATATATACATAATATTCAAGCAGTTCTCCATGTTTAAGCTGAAAAACCAAACGGAAAATATGATATATTCCCCTGTGCACTAAGCCATATCCGTTTACCCGAGCAGATATCGATTAAGGCTAGTCCTGCCCTCTGTGGAGGGTCTCGAATACACCCTCGAAATTAGTTCGAAAGTCAACCCCGGCAATTAAAAACCTAGAAATGCATATTTTCCCCCCACCCGCTGGCCCATTTATGAATTATGCAATCGAGGAGCGAAGGCAGCGGGTTAACAGTGAAACCTCCCAAGGCGGCGCTGGAATCGACATGACATAAGCGTTTAAAAGGGGAGGGGAAAGGGGAAAAAAAGCTCTGAGGAAAACAAAACGAAGCCAGATATGCGACGACTATAAAAGGAAACCCAAGACAAGTGCAGGCCCCGGGCCACGCACACATCTACACATATATGTGTGTGGGTACCATATAGCATGGAGCAAAAGCAAACATGTGACATATGCGGCAATTAATGCCGTTAATTATTAAAGTTAACACCCAAAAGCGACATGCACAAGTCAAATAAATAAACACGCAGCAGGGAGGAGGAAGTCAATGGCTCTTGGCCAAAGCCACGGCTATATGTGGCTCTCTCCCCCGCCCCCCTCTAAAACCCATAAAATGTCAGCCCCTGCACAAACGCCCCAACAATTAAGGACAATGCGTACTAATTTCAAACGAAAACTTCAACGGAAAGCGGAAAAGCGAAGCGAGTCCTGGAGAGAAAAAACACACAACAAGGAATTTAATCGAAAAAGGCGGAAGTCAAACCGAATTTTGGTATATCCTTAAGAGAGGGGCTTCTAATCCAATTAATAATCAGGTTTATTATACAATTATACAAATATTCAGAAAGTTGAATTTTATTTAACTAAAGATAGGTACATACTAGTTGAAAAAACAAGGAATTTAATCGAAAAAGGCGGAAGTCAAACCGAATTTTGGTATATCCTTAAGAGTGGGTCTACTAATCCAATTAATAATCAGACTTATTATACAATTATACAAAAATAGGACAACAAATTTAAGAAGCTTGGTTTTCTATTTTAAATATTTATAGAATGAAATATAAGCAATAAAAAGGTTTTAATTCATTTTATACTTAGCTTATATAGAAATTTAAGCCATTATATTATTTACAATTATACAAAAATATGACAACAAATTTAAGAGAAACTTGGTTTTCTATTTTAAATATTTATAGAATGAATTATAAGCAATAAAATGGTTTTAATTCATTTTATACTTAGCTTATATAGAAATTTAAGCCATTATATTATTTTAAAATTAATTAAAAGCAAATGCCAGGCCTTAAATAAATTGTATCATTATTATAAGCTATAATAAAATATTAAAATAATTAACAGCAAATACCTAGCCCTTAATAAAACTTTTAATTATTTAAAACACAAGTTCAAGTAATACTAAAATTAATTTAGTGCAAGTACCAGGTCTTTAATTAAATTATAATTATTTTAAATATATGTTCAAGCTTCAGAATGTTGAATTTTATTTAACTAAAAATAGGTAAATACTAGTTGAAAAATCCTTTTATTACCATTAATTTATTATGTATTTCGTGCGTCTTTGGCTTGTTATTTTCCCACAAAAGATGACGCGGTCGGGTAATAATGATTTTTATTTATAAACTGGCACAAAGGAGTGACCAGCGGCCGGGGTGGGGTTAACTTGGGGGCTGGCTTTAACCCATGCGTGCCGCAGGAACCAGAAGGAGCCGCCGCTTGTTGGGGAAGGACAGTTGGCACATAAATAATTTACACGCCCGGCCCTCGATTCGCCGTCCCGCTGACATAATTTTTTCCCCTCTTACGGCAAACAAAACTGAACAAAAAAAAATATTAAAAAAAATACAAGGGAATCCACATTTTGGGGATGGATAGGGGTGGATTTTTAGTAGGGGTCTTGGGGGGGGGGTATCCTCTTCTGGTTGACAGAGGGGCAGTGCAATTCATAAGCAAACAAAACTTTGGCAATTTTGTGCAACTTTTTGGCTTCCACATTTTGTATAAAAAGCATTTTTTCCTCCCTTTGTGTTTGTGTGTGTCGAGGAAATTATGTTTTTGAAAACAGGAAAACCTTGGCAAGTTCGGAACGACCCGCAGGGAGAGAGGGAGAGCGGGGAGAGAGGTCCTTATGGGGGTCTCCAGCCGGAGCAGAGCCGAGAAAGAGGTAATTCCATTTTAGAATCAGCTTTTTGCTTAGGTCAAATCAAGTTTGAACTTTTTCAGAGACTACAAAATCGAGTTGACAGAGAGTTAACAAGTGGCCCCCAAAAGCAGTATATATGCGAAACTCAAACCAAGTTTTAAGTTCTCACAGAGGATTATGGGGGTTACAGAAATTACTAGAATTTTGATTGTATATATAGAGGTATTGGGGTTTATTTCAAGGGTTCTTACGATTAATTAAAATTGGGTTTGTTGTGAAGTGTAACAGAACATTGGGAAAGAGTTGGTTTACTTGATTGATTAATAAACAATGAATATACTATTAGATTAACTCTGAAACTTTATATATTCACTTCCGAAATATAGGAAATATTTATAAAATATTTTCTAAGTAATTGTCCTGGCATTATTTCTCCCAAATATAGATATAAACACCAAATTTGTAACCTCCTCGCCTTAGTTTCCCCATATTTTTCTGCACAGTTTCATAATTTGTTGTTATATTTCTGTATATATTTTTTCCCTGTTAAGGTAACTGCTTGCCACTTAACGGGGGCATAAAGGGCCAATAAGGATGATGATGGTAAATTTGGAGGGGGCAGGGTCTAGAGGGGACAATGACGATGAGCATATGATTTTCAATTTTAGCCACAAATCCAGACAAACACACACACAGCCTAAGCTCTGTGTTTGGGCCCTGTTTCTCGGCCAAAGTGCCAATGGGATATGCAGGCAGGACTTGAACAGAGAACAAAATAAAGCTAAGGCACTTTATATTATAACACAGAATTTAGATATAAGACTTGTAATAATATATGCATTATTAAATTAATTTATTTAAGGGCTTTATGGATTTTTAAGGGCATAAACCCTTTATTTATAATCTATATTTATCATAGAATATATATTTTGAGAATTATTTAAGCTACTTGATTAATTTTATTAATTAATTATAGTATATAATATTTACCAATTGCAAATTTGAAATATAATAAAGGAAATATATAGGAAATATATAGGAAATATATAGGAAATATATATAAATAAGAAAGCAACATTTAAGTGGCTTATTTAGCTGCTATTTTTCTCCCTTTCACTGTGTTTTTTCCTCAGTGTCGACTCCAACTTCGTGGCAACTCCTCCATCCGTACGCCCCCTCCCTGCCCCAGGACCACGCCCCCTTGGCCGCCGCCTCCTTGTGAACCGTTAAGCGCCATTAGGCGGCTGTGCAGACATTAAAAACAGCTGCCATCGCCTCCGCTGCTGTTGTTGTTTTCCGTTGCTGCTGCTGGTGAGGCAATTTTTTGAGGGGGGGTCAGCAGCAGAGGGGGAGGGGAAGAGGGGCGGCACAAAAATTGCCTGTTTATATTCGCAGCGACAGCAAATTTTATTATTATTTTTGTTCTTGACAACGGAGAAGCAGCAGGCACAACACAACAACACACAGTCAGCAAGGCAGGACACCGATTTCTGGGTGGATTTTGTTCTGGAACTAAATACAGGGTGCCAGCATGGGTTGTATTAGTTGGAGACAGGGACCCTCCTCCCTCAAAAAAAAAAAAAAAAGGGGGTAACGGAAATTGATTTAAAATTCGTTTGGCATTCATTTCAGTTCACAAAAGTTTTAGTCAGTTTACACGGAAAGTTTGTGGAAGTATTTATCAGATGAGTTCACACATATGAAATATTCAAGGGGAAAAGCTATTCATTTTGGTATATTACTTAACCATTTACGCCTTTTTTTAAGTCTATATAGAAAGAAACGGGCCAATATTAACTTAAATCAATTAAAAAGGGTCTATTTAATATTTAATATTAATAAAATGCATATAACAAAATAAATGTGGCTCCAAGTATTATTACTTTTAGTATATTTACATTTTAGTATATGGTATACAGTATATTTAGTATTTGAATACTCTATTTTCCTTGCTTTCATACTTGATTCTTTGTGAAAGCCTACCCTTAACATGAACTTAAATAAAAATAAATAATTGGTGGTCTAATAAATAAAGAAAATTCATATTACAAAATAAATGTGCCTTCAAGTATTAATACTTTTAGTATATTAACATTCTAGTTTATGGTATACAGTATATTTAGTATTTAAATTCTCTATTTTCCTTGCTTTCATACTTGATTTCTTAGTGAAAACCTAGCTTAAATCGATTATAACTAGTAAAATTAATTAGACAGATTCAGCAAATTCATATTACAAAATAAATGTGTTTCCAAGAATTAATATATTTAGTATATTCGTATTTACCTTATAGTATACAGTATATTTAGTATTTAAAAACTTTACTTCCTTGATTTCATACTTCAATTCAATATAATGAAACCTACTGGATAACAATTAGTTTATATATTTAACGAGTAGGCTTAATCAAAACTATGGCCCACTTTTGTTTTCTTTGTTGTTTTTCTGCATATTTTGCATTTCTATTTGGATATTTTTGGAGGGAAAAAGCAAATCAAAATCAGAATTGTTGTTGCTGATTCGGTTTGTTGAATGTTATTGCCGCATAGACACAAATTCCCATCAATGGGAGAGGTTCGGGGGAACCTCCATGGGTTAAAGTTGTTAGAAGGCTTCGGCTCTCTTCTTTTATTTTGTATTTTTTTTTGGGCACCGACTGCGCGCCTCCAATTAAAGAATAATTCATTTCAATTGAAGTCAATCAAAAGAAATTATTTCACGCTTAATCAATTGGAGAAGCGCTGGCCCCCAAGCTGGGCGAGAAATATGGAAAAGAGGAGCTCCGGAAGACACCAGAGACACCCCCCAAACAAAGGAATGTGTGTGTCTGCAGTACAGATTTCTCTCTTTCTCCCATTTGAGAACCAAATACCCAAAGAATAAGAATCCCAAATGATCCTCATCATTATGATAAATGGTCTGGGGGGGCAGAGGGCACTGGCAGTCATCACTTGAGCTTTGCTTTTAGTTTTTTGGGAATCCAAACAAATTGATTCCGCTGAGGGTGTTGAAATGCCGGGAAGTGGCACTTGAGGCACCCAAAGATAAGCTTACGACTGTGCTGGCTCCGGATTTAAGTAGCATCCAAAAAAAACGAGACCGAGGAGAGCCCAAAGTTCGAGGATCATGTGGCATAATCAGGGCTAGATTTATGACTCTCTCTTAAAAAAAAACAGATGCAAGAAAGTGCATTAAACTCAAGAAGCCGCACTTGAGTTGCTAGGGGGGTGGGGATTAATTAGAGAATAATACTTGATGGAGAAAGCGAAGGGGGACTTTCATCAAGAAGGTATTTAATAATAGCCACTCATAGGTAAGGAGGTTATTACTAAAACCCAGTGAAATATTTAGGAATTATGGGAAAATAGGAAGGGTAATATGTAAGTTAACAAAAATAAATATTCTAAGAAAATCCTTAAAATTCCCAAGTGCAAATTCAGCTATACAATGGTATCTAAACCAATTAGGAGCCATAAAGGTCGAACAAAAAAAAAAGGCAATTAAATAACAATAATACATTTCTTATAAGTAATAACAGCTTTAAAAATTATTTGGAAAGCTTCTTTAATGCCTAGCAAATATTTATGTGAAGTATTTATGAATATTGAAGTAAAATGAATAAATACTATAAAAACAATTGTATCCCAGAACACATAAAGGTCAAAGAAAAAAAAAGACAATTAAATAATAATAAATCTTACACATTATAATATAATATATATAATAAATACATTTATTATAAGTAAAATAACAGCTTTAAAAAGGCCTAAAAATATTTATGAGAAGTATTTATGAATATTCAAGTAAAATCAAGGAAATAAGCATTAAAATGATACAAGAAAGCACAGATGTAGGACTAAAATGAATTTATATTTAATTTTAATCAAAAGAAGGTTATCAATCCATGAAATATGTATTTTATCAGGCATGAGACTAGCTCTAAAATAAATATATTATATATATATATATATTTATATTTAGTTTTAATCAAAAGAAGGTTACCAATCTTTGAAATATATATTTTATCAGGCATATGACTAGCTCGTAAATAAATATATTCAACCTAAAAAAACATTCCTACACAAAGTACAATTATGTACTCCCCAGTTCAAGTAGCATTTCCTTAAAAATAGCTTTCGGAGGGAGGAAAACTCTACAAATTAGTTGGAAATATGATGCCATTACGGCTGTTCGTTTGATTTCCAGCGCCGCACCGCAGCGCGTAAGCGAATCTCCTAGAGGCGGCCGCAAGATCTTATAAAGTATTTATAGTTATATATGTACATATATGCATATGGGTGCGGGGCGGTATGGGGATGGGATGTCGTAAACAATTTTTGCGCTTACGCAACGCCCACCCAAGTGGCGACACCAGAAATTGGGGGCGTGGCAGAGGGGACAAGCGTCGCATTAATTTGTCATTTTGCGCGTGTGTTGACGACGGGCAAATATGAGGGTGGGGCGGGGCACCAGAAGGGGTAGCAAATGGCAAATAGAAGCCACATCAAGTGGCATGCCACCAACACACTCAAAACTCACGGAAAGAAAATGTTTTTACTCTCAAGAATTTTATTATTATTTTCTTTTTTTATTTTCTTTTCTTATTTTCTTATTTTATTTACATCTTTTATTTTCTTTTTTTATTTACTTCTTTTATTTTCTTTTTTTATTTACTTCTTTTATTTACTTTTTTTATTTTTTTATTTTATTTTGTTAATAATTTTATTTTTAATTTTCTCATTTTGCAAACTTTGAAGAGACTATTATTATTTTTTTTAGAATTTTAAAGATTTAATTTTAAATAAAAAAAAAATTATATGGGTACTGATGATACTATTTTCTAGAATTCTAGAATTTTATTATTATTTTCTTATTTTATTTTCTTTTTTATTTTGTTATTAATATTATTTTTAATTTTCTTATTTTTTAAATTTACAAGAAGCTAATTAATAATTTGATTAGAAGTTGAAAGATTTAATTTTAAATAAAAAATAATAATATGGGTACTGATGATACTTTTTCTAGAATTTTTTCTTTATTCCCTGTTTTCTTCGTGTTTTTTATACATTTATTATTGATTATTTAAGATATTAATTAAGGATAAAATGCAAGCTATGGTTTCTTCTCGAAAATATAAATTTTATAAAATAAAATATGTAATACATCCCATTTTTTCCCAGTGCCTACGCACACCCCTGCCAAAGCCCCAACAGACATTCGCAGAAAACTTTTGTTTTTGCTTATGCGTTGCAAAAAAGACTTGCACTTTTCCCCCCTATTTTTGCTGTTGTTTATATATTTATTTTTTACTTTAGCTTTAGCTTTTTATTTTTTTCCCTTCCGTCCTATTAAAATTCCTTTTTTCGTCGACTTCTTTCACAGATTTCGACTTTGGCGTAGGGAAGACGGAGCGGCAGTCGAGGCGCAAAAAAGTGTCACAAAACTTTTATGGTGGCCATGACACGTTGGCGGTTGTTTCCCCTCCTCCCCCAGCGGAAAACCAACCCCCTCCCCCCCCTGCCTGTCGCCGGAAAACCCCTTTCGCTGCGGTGGCTGCCACTGTTTCGCCGGCATCGCCGGCTGCTGATGCTACTTCATTTGCCTGTGAGCTCATTAAAAAAGTTGCGACACATACAAATGCATACACTGGGGGAAATAAGGCACGCTCCCCTGAGCAGGTGAAGAAATAGGGCCATGGGACATGAACCCCTCTTAGATTAGGCTTTCTACAATCCCCTTGTAGTTTTTAAACATTTCTTAAAGCAACTCCAGACTACTATTATTATTTAGAAAATATATTTGTGGCTGAGGAAATCGCCATATAGTTTTTAAATTTTTCTTAAAGCAACTCCAGACTACTATTAGTTTAGTGAATATATTTGTGGCACTTTCTGCTTGTACTATTATTTTAAATAAATCAATGTGTGTGGAGAAGGCATCTTGGGGTTAAGAGTTGCCCCTGTGTGGCGCGCCCCCTCCCGCTTACCAATTCCCCAGACAAAGTCAACACGTTTCCCTGCATGTCAAGTGCCAGTCACTCTGTCGGCTCCCGTGGCTCCCATTTTCCTCCCGTTTTCCCGAAACACATTTTGGGGAAATGAATGTCAAGAACGAGTGAAAATTTGCGCTTAAATGCAGTTGCAATGAGAGCGAGGGAAATTCTAGGAGGAAGGCCAGCGACCTGTCGCCATTTTTGCATATTTTCCGAGGGTGTAAAGGAGGAATTTGTCAGTTCAGTTGCTGTTTTTCCTTATGCTTTTTTTATATTATTTTATTCTTTTTATTTCCACCACTTGCCCTGTGGCACTCCCCCGTTGCATTTTGGTCATTACACACACACACACACACACACAGACACACACGGGCCTTGGCAAAAAAGGCTTAGGGAAGTCACTGGAGCGTGGTCACCCCGGGGGGAACATGGCATTCCAGCCACACAGGTAGCGGGGGCAGGCACGCGGCGGTGCAGGGGTGAACGCACCTGCACGGTGCTCAGGTGCTCGCCCAGCCCCCGAAAAAAAAATAATGGATAGTTTAACATAAGCATTTAATTGAAGTTAGCTGGAAAGTTGACAGGAAAAATGGCCAGAGACATGGCTTTGGTTAATACAACAATTACTCAATTAGCGGGGGATAGTTTCACAGTTTAAAATAGCTTTATATTATATTAGTTGAATTTTTAAAATAAGTAAATTATGGGGTAAAAGATTATGAGGATAAAAGATGTTTAACTATATATTTCTCAACGAAATGTCAAGCCAAACACAAAGGATCTATCATATAGACTCTTAAAAATGCAATCATATTTATTATTAAACTTTAATTTCCAATAAAATTATCTAAAAGTCAATATACTCTTAATGGAGCTGAGAATTTTGAGCATAAAAATCTACAAATAGTTTAAAATAACTTTATACTATATTAGGCGAATATTTAATAAAGGCAAGTTAGAGGGAAAAGTATATTAAGTATTCTTAAATTTGTAAAATATATTTAACCTTCTATTTCTCAACAAAATGCTTAGCTAAAAGCACATAGGATCTATTTAGACTCTTAAAAATTCAATTATATTTATTATTAAGCTTTAATTTCCAACCAAATTATCTAAAGCCCATAAACTCTTAATGGAGCTAGGAATTTTGAGCATTTGCAAGCCATAAAAGTCTAAAAATAGTTAAAAACAACTTTATATTATTTTAGTTGAATATTTAATAAAAGCAAATTATGGGGAAAGTATATTAAATATTTCTAAATTTCTAAAATATATTTAACCTTCTATTTCTCAACAAAATACTTAGCTAAAAGCACATAGGATCTTTTATTTAGACTCCTAAAAAAGCAATTATATTTATTATTAAGCTTTAATTTCCATCAAAATTATCTAAAAGCCCATAAACTCTTAATGGAGCTGATATAATTACATTATATTATATTAGCTAAATATTTAATAAAGACAACTTATGAGGAAAGTATATTAAATATTCTTAAGTTTCTAATATATATTCAACCTTCTATTTCTCACATAGGATCTACTATTTAGGCCCTTAAAAATGCAATTATATTTATTATTAAGCTTTAATTTCCAACAAAATTATCTAAAAACCTATAAACTCTTAATTTAAAATTACTTTATAATATATAAGTTGAATATTCAAAAAAGACAAATTATGAGGAAAGTATATTAAATATTCTTAAATTTCTAAAATATATTCAACCTTCTATTTCTCAAAAAAATGCTATGTAGAATATATATAATGTATATAGAATCTACAATTAAGACTCTTAAAAATGCAATTATATTTATTATTAAGCTTTAATTTCCAGCAAAATTATCTGAAAGCCCATAAACTCTTAATGGAGCTGAGAATTTTGAGCATCTGCAAGGGCTAAGGGCCTAAAAGTCTACAAAAACATTGGCCAAGATGAATCTCTGCTGTTGGCTCGCTTCATCAAAGCGAAGGCGCCTATGGAGTACATATACCTAAATATATATATATATATATAGAGAGGGGATATATGTATGGCAAGCATTTGGCAGTCTGACTGCCGCCAGTGGCCCTATAAATAGTCCAGATAACACTAAACCAGGCAATCAGCTTAAGGCGAACCTCTTATCTTAATGTGTCGTCGTCGTCTCTGAAGTTCGCGAGACATTTTTGCTAATTAAGCTGTGACCAAGGATAAGGGACTGGGAGTTCGGGACTCGCGACTGGAGACTTGGGAATCCAGAGAACTGAGACCGGGGTACAAGGAGCCGTGTCAGCTCCTGCCTCACATTAAAAACGTCGCCCAGACATTAGCATTTTTATATAGTACGACGACGACGAGTTTATCTGGTCAGAGTTTATGTCTGGCAGCGGTCACTACTTAGTCTGATTATTGTTATTATGGCGTCGTAGTTTTCATAAATTCCCAGCAAGTTATTTTCCCATAAATTCCTGCAGGACACACCGGCAGCCAGAGCGAGAGCGAGACCGAGAGAGCGGTGAGGCAAGGTAAAAGCTCGGTAAGGTGGCCAGGTAAATGACGACGACAGCAAATGACAGACGGCGGGGGTTGGGGGGACGTAGGGAAAAAGCAGGGGAAAGGTTGTCCTGTCAAGACCTAGACAACTAACGAACCAAGGAAATAACAACTAAAAAGACGGTGACTATGGCAAATCTCTTGGCAGGACAACAACAACAACAGCCAGTCAAAAACTACAACCAATAACCGCCAGAGATGGTAAGTATATTTCCCCTAAAAAAAACTCTATTCCCAGGGCTTATATAGAGATCTAGGAGGGTTCAAGGAGCTCTACCCATCGGGGGTGTTGCAAAAGTCACTAGGGTTTTAAAATTGCTTTAAAAAGATGTGTGCTATAAAGTGCTTAAGGTTTTAAAATCAGTGTACATGTTTGTATAATTTTGTAGCATACTTTTTGACACTTTTTAGGGGTTTACCAAACGCTTATATATATAAACCCAATATTCCACATAATATTACCTAAACTTGCCTTGAAAACAAGTTTAAACAACTTTCTTCTATACCTTTTATCCTGCCTTATATAATATTCTATATAATACTACCTAATCTTGCCTTGAAAACAAGTTTTAAAAACTACCTTCTATACATTATATCATGCCTTATCTAATATTCCATCTAATATTACCTAATCTTGACTTGAAAATAAGTTTTAAAAACAACCTTCTTTACCTTCTTCCTGCCTTTTATAATATTCCTTATAATATTACCTAATCTTGCCTTGAAAATAAGTTTTAAATACTACCTTATATACCTTCTATCCCGCCTTATATAATATTCCATATAATACTACCTAATCTTGCCGTGAAAACAAGATTTAAAAACTGTATTTAAGGCACCTTCTTCCTGCCTTATCTATGATTTTCCTTGTACCTTTTAAGGCAGCCAGATAATAATGGCCTTAACAGCACTGGGCCCTGACAGCCGAGGGCCAGGAGGGCGGCGAGCGATGCTATGTCGGGACATGTGCAATGTGCAATGTCCTTTGGGTATACAATTTAAATTGGCATTCCACATGACAATATGTGTGGCAAAGTGAACGAGCCAGCACAGACAGGTGGCTACCAGCAGGTAAGCACCTACTGCAACAATGCAACAACAAAGGGGGAAGTACAGAAAAATGCCACAAAAAATAAGGTAAGATGGCACAAAAATAAAGGTAAGGAAATGGGGACCACATCGCGCAATCAGAGTTGATAATTTCTTGGCGAGACTGAGAGAGAGAGCGTTCAATTATTGCTTAAATGCAACCCGGCACCCAGTAAACAATGAATTAATAACGAGTTCGATTCTCGGCCAAGAAGATTTGTCAGGGAATTGATTGTTCTGCCTGAGCGGCTTTTCTCTTGGCCTTTTCAAGTTTCGGCTGGAATTGGTTGTCTGCTGGTTTGGCTTTCGACTTTTATGAATTGCTGCCAGTCCAAGGGGAAATTAATCCGCCATAAAGTGATTATGTTCAAGAATATAATATTGAACTATTCAAATTGAGCTAGTTAACTGATTGTCGTTCTCAAATTAGACCTTGGAAGCTTTTATTTAAATATATCTCTCTACCTCTTAGACGATTGCCTTGCAATGTACAAGCAAAGCTGCAAAAATAGCTTATAAATTTATTTTATTAACGAAGAAATAATCCATTATAATCATATATAATTCGTATCTCTTTTTCGCTGTCTCTTACACGATTTGCTTGCAATGTACAAGCAAAGCTGCAAAAATAGGTTATAAATTCTGTTTAGTTAGAAAGGAATAATTCAGAGATTAATATAATAATAATAATAATAATAATTCGTATATTTTTCTCACTACCTTTCCACGCTTTGTCTGCAATGCACAAGCAAAGCGGCAAAAATAGCTTGTAAGTTCCATTTAGTTAGCAAGGGAATATAATATAATAATAGCGTCTAATTCCTATCTCGTTCTCCGTTTCTCTTCCACGCTTTACCTACAATGTATAAGCACAGCAGCAAAAAAAAACTTATAAATTCAGTTTAGTAACGAAGGAACATTTCAGAGAATAATAAAATATTCGCATCTATTTCCTATCTCTTTCTCCCTGCCTCTTCCACGCTTTGCCTGCAATGTACAATCAACAGTAGAAAAGAGAGAGTATTTTTTAACTTTTACTTAATAGATAATAATTCAAAGTAAATGTCAAACAAACTTTATGAACCCCGAGAACCCCTGCCTGTATACACTTAAATTATTTGCGATTTTAATCACATTTCTTCCTCCCTGACTTTTGGCTTGTAACCTTCAGTTGTTGGCAATTGCTTCGATGCCTGACTTTATTCCCATTGGAACTGGTTCGCCTAGGTGGCGGCTAAGAGGTATGAGGTAAGAGGTAAGAGGGCCGAGGAAAGAAGGCTCTAACCGAAGTCCAGTCATCATCAATTCCATCATCTCTGGGGCAATTTAATGCGTTCCCCAGCGCGCTGATTATTATGAAATGTTGTCGCTGTTGTCATTATTATTGCTGAAATCATCAGACCACTTCTTCGCCGTCACTCTATGCCCCCTTGTACATATATAGATATATATTTTTTTTCTGGTTCTGTGGGCTGTCCTCCTTATCGCGGTTGCATCGTCATCACTTGTATATTGCAGTTCCCATCGTCGTTGTCGTCGTCGTCGTCGGCGGGTAAACAAAACAGGGAACAGGGAAGAGGGAAGAGGGCACCGGGAACATGGCCTGCAACGCTTCGGTTGCGTTTTGTTGCCTGTTCCGCTGTCTGCTCCTTGGCTCCTTTTTTCCCCTAGCCAAGAGTATCCCTCTCCTTCCTATATAGATACATATATATATATATATCGCATCCCTTCTGCCCGCCCTGGGTCCCTGTGTTTGCTATCAACTTTAGCACCTTTCGGTGGTGGTATCCGTCGGGTTGCGTTCCGTTTCTTATCTGGGCCTTGTAGCTACATAAATGCATCCACCTTGGCGAAGTCGCCAAGAGCCGGAGAGATGCCATCGTTGGCACCATCAGGCCAGGGTAATACCCATTCCCCTAAGCAGCAGACCATGGCCCTAAAGCTGGTTCTAGGGCTTTAAGGGAAATCAGTGCCAGCAGAATGATGACAAAAATAAGAGAAAAAGTGCAGCTCAGATGACTAATTGTAACTGAAAAGATTGCTACAGAAACCCATGCTTTTATTAACTAAAATCCTGTTCTCTGTTTCATTTAATAATATTAAATATTAAAAGTAAACACCCCACTTGTTCTCTGAGGAAGAACTCTATCCAAAGTCAGGCGGAGCTTCATAAAAATGCGCTTTTAAGGACGCTATCTAAAACCGAAACGAATGCCAAAACTGCCAACGTCCCCTGTGCCACATAATTTGTACTTAAATCGAGTGGAAAGACACGACCAGCCGCAATCTTAGACAATGGCTCCGCCTTGGTCTTGTGTCTTGTGTCCACCAAGCCGTTGTGTTGATTTTCATAAATGCCACATTAAAGTTGCCGAGTTGCCGAGTTGGCCGAGGAAGATGTCCCAGCGAAGTGGCCATTAAGGAGGACACTTAAAAAGGCTAAATCAAGGGATACATGACTGGCAGACTGAGAGGGGACGAGGGAGAGGTTGCAGTTATAGTTAAAAAGTTATAAGTTATGTTTTTAATACTTAAAAATTATTAATACATTTAATAAAGTGCAAGTTTAAATAGGGAAATTAGGAACAGAGCTCATATAAAGTTCATAAAAAATAAAATAAATTAGCAACATAGCACTCCCAGTTCCTTATAGATATATCTTCCTATTGAAATATTATTTATAATTATATATAATTTTTATATTTATTTAAGCTTTACCAGAAAGTATAAAATTTATTAAACTGCAAATTTAAATCGGGAAATTAGGAACAGAATTCATACAAAGTTCATAAAAAATAAAATAAATTAGCAACATAGTGCTCCCATTTTCTAATAGATATATCTTCCTATTATCCTTATTACTTAAGTATTATTTATATTTATACATATTTTTTATATATATTTAAGCATTACCAGGGAGTATAACCTTTATTAAATTGCAAGTTTAAATGGGGAAATTCGAAACAAAGAAAATATAAAGTTAATAAGGTTTAAAATATATTAGCAACATAGCACTCCCAGTTCCTCATAAATATATCTTCCTATTCTCCTCATTACTAAAGAATTATTTATATTTTTATATAATTTTTATATTTATTTAAACTTTTACCAGAGAGTATAACATTTATTAAACTGCAAGTTTAAATAGGTAAATTAGGAACAGAGCTCATATAAAGTTAATAAGGTTTTAAATAAATTAGGAACATAGTACTCCCATTTTCTAATAGATATATATTCCTATTATCTCTATTACTAAAGTATTATTTATAATTATATATATTTTTTATATTTATTTAAGCTTTTACTAGAGAGTATAACATTTATTAAACTGCAAGTTTAAAAAGGGAAATTAGGAACAGAGTAAATTTAAAGTTAATAAGGTTTAAAATAGACTTAGTTTTTCCATTTCCTAATAGATATATCTTCCTATTATCCTTATTACTAAAGTATTTTTTTTTATTTATTTATATTTTTATTTATAAATATTTATTTAAACTTTAACCAGAGGGTAAAGTGGACTTCGATCACTCACAAACCGATCTCCATCCTAGTTATTTCTGCAGGTTCTGCCAATTTATACGAGACGATCCACTGATCACTTTATAAGTAAGTATATCATCATTTAAACATGGCCCACAGACAGAGACAGAGGCAGAGAGGGAGACAGAGACAAAGACAGACAGAGACAGAGGCAGAGAGAGACAGAGACAGAGCCGAGCTGCGTTGCCTTGCGACTTTGTCTGTGTCATCTCTCGGCTTGGACATGTCTCGTTTTTACCGTTTTCGGTGTCTGGGGAATGCCAAAAATGCTGTGTGGATCTCTCAGAATGAGCCCCTGAAATGGAGAAGGGTACTCTGTAAGCTTCAGGGGGGGGCAGGGGAGGGGAAGAATCCAGAACCAAGAACGAAGAACGCCGAGCCTGAGAGCATTTTGTACAGTTTTGTATTTTGGGGTTAGGGAGCAGGCCGAGGGGGACTTCCAGCTCGTTCTGGTCATTTATATTGTGGAGTTTCTTTCAATCCCCCCCTCCCCGTCAGATATAGCTTCAGCTCAAGCTCCTCAGCTCCTCAGCTCCCCAGCTCTCCTGCTCCTGCTCCTCAGTTCCTGCTCCCAACTCGCAGCTCTTCAGCTCTCCCGCTCCCAGCTCCATGTGCATGTGTCAAGTGGACTTGTTTAATAATTTATGATGAGGCCAAAAACGTAGATCGTGCGTTGCGCATTGCCGGCCATTAATCATGGCCAAGGCAGCCAGGGCAGGGAAGGAGGAGGGCCACCAGAGAAAGAGAGCCAAGAAAAGGACGGGCACATGCCGCAGGAGGCAGGAGGCAAGAGGCAGGCAGCAGGAGGAGCCACGACAGTTGGCTGCTGTAGTAAAAGTTCAATTACCCGCCAAATCAAAATTCAATCTGCTTGGCAAAGAGCAAAAATAAAGCAGGCAAAAAGGCAGCGACAACAACAAAAAATATATCCACAAAAAACACACACACACCACACACACGCGGAGACAAAAAACAAACAAAACGGCAGAGCGAGCGGACCACAGTAGTCCGATAAATCCGAGGAGTGGAGGACGAGGGGGTTAAGGTATATACAGAGTACAGTGCATATTGACTGCAGGACTGCAGGACTGCAGGACTGCAGGACTGTAGACTCCGCAGACTGCAGACTGCAGACTGTGGACTGTGCGCCGACTGCAATGTGGCAAAATCAAAAATTCCAAACGCATACGCCAGACAACCATGAAGTGGAGGCGCATCGCCGGAGAAAACCAGGACCAGGAAAGCCAGAGAGCGAGTCATGTCATGGCGGGTGGATGGATGCCACTGATGGACGGATCTGGCGGAGGCGGCCGGGGGCGGCGGGGGGTCCGCAGGGGCACATCGGAGAGGCCACTTAGCCACGCCACAGATCAGATGACAGCAGCCCAAGACGCGACCAGGATAACAGACGGCGCACAAAAACAACAAAGAGAAGAAATCGGGGAAAAAAGGGGGGGAAAAAAAGGGGGGAAAAATGCAACCCAAACTCCAACTCAAGCCAAAAAAAAATACAACAAAAAAAATATACAAAAAAACACGAAACCCAATCAATAAAGGCTGTGGCCAACACGTTTCGGGAATACTCTCCAGATCCAGCCCGCTGAATCGATTAAAACTGATCAGTTGCTAACCCGGAGACTGATTATACAACGAATCTTAACTGGGGCTGAAGTGTGGCCGAAAGACGTCAGTTCCTTGGCCCAGAATAAGTTAAAGGCCTTATAAACCCAAAGCGGCAACGGCAAAGATATTGCTATACCAAAATTCAGAACTATCCTGGTTTATCTAGAGTTTCTTATTATAATATTATTATAAAAAGATTAAAGACCTTATAAACCCAAAGAGGAAAGAGCAAAGATATTCCTATACCAAAATTCAGAACTATCCTGGTTTATCTAGAGTTTCTTATTATAATATTATTATAAAAAGATTAAAGACCTTATAAACCCAAAGAGGCAAGAGCCAAGATATTGCTATACCAAAATTCAGAACTATTCTGATTTATCTAGAGTTTTTTATTATAATATTAATATAAACAGATTAAACCCTTATAAATCCATAGAATCCAGAGCCAAGATATTGATATACCAAAATTCAGAACTATCCTGGTTTTTTTTGAGTTTTTAAATATAGTATTAATATAAACAGATTAAAGACCTTATAACCCCAAAGAGGCAAGAGCTAAGATATTCCTATCCCAAAATTCAGAACTATCCTGGTTTATCTAGAATTTCTTATTATAATATTATTATAAACAGATTTAATACCTTACACATCCAAAGAGGCAAGAGCTAAGATATTGCTATAACAAAAATTCAAAACTATCCTGGTTTACCTAGAGTCTTATTATATTATTATAATATTATTATAAACAAATTAAAAGCCTTATAATCCCAAAGAGGCAAGAAGAAAGATATTGCTATACCAAAATTCAGAATTATCCTGGTTTATCTAGAGTTTCTTATTATAATATTATTATAAACAGATTAAAGACCTTATAAACCCATAGCAGCCAAAGCCAAGACAATGCTATACCAAAATTCAGAACTATTCTGGTTTATCTAGAGTTTCTTATTATAATATTATTATATGCAGATGCTTTCCTTGCTAATTTGAAGAGTAAACTGTGAAAATTCTAAGATTAAGTGGGCTAATTGATAAATACTATATTTTATAAGAATACAGCTAACACTATTCGGTCTTTTTTGGGCTCCTTAAACCCTTTGTAAAATATCCCCACCTAGAATTCTTCTGTTCTTTTTTTACTTGTCAGCCCGAAATAAAGTATTCAAGCCAATCACTTCCTGATCATATCTCTCCAGAGGACTCCCCCGGTATGCAGATATGCTAAAATCAGCCAACCCGAGGGGCAACCTTGATGGACAGAAGGAGGCATGGGGAGAGGAGGTAACGAACGAGTAACGCGGGCCTTTATCCCCAATGCGTGAGTCCCCGTTTTCGGTACGCCTCTGCGCCTGGCCCCCGCCCCGACTCCCTCTAAGCCCCTGCTCGCCCATGGCCATGTGCGTTGGAGCTGCCACGTAGTAGGTGCAAGCATAAGCGCTACTAATCTGCTACTCAGTGGCGTATCAGGCTAAAGGCAGCAGCCGAGGCATGCCACCAAACAAAACCAAACTGGCAAACAAACAAACGGATGAGATGAGCGGATGAGGTCAGCGGGGTGGAGAGGGGTGGAGAGGGGAGGAGAGGGGAGGAGGGGGGAGTACAGGAGCGGAAAGAGCGGGAAGCGCGGGAGCTGAAAGCTGGAAGCTGAAAGCTGGGAGTGGGGCGACAGGTCGTGTGAGTGATCAGACAGCCGCAGATTACGTATACGACGCGTTGCTCGCCGGCAATGAGAAGCCAGCGATTTTGTAGCCATCTTAGCTGATTTCTCTCAAGGCCTAAAAGTTAAAAAGGTAATACTGTCATTTCTATACTTCTAATTTTAAAATAAAATTTAAATAAACTATTATTTATGTCTAAAAAGAATTTTTTAATTTTCTTTTTCTGAAAAATGCCTTCTTTTCTAACTGATATTTTTCTACCTTTCACACCTTTTAAAGCACATAAAGGTGTGAAAAGAATTTATAAATTTACTTTTAAGCTAATTCCTGTCCCTGCCTTTAATAACACAATTATTTGAGCCCATTTTGGGGCCGCCCGCCTAATCCAAGGCTGTCAACTCTGATGGGGAAAAGTCCAGGAAAATGTGGCCGGGGTACGCGCTTAACTTTCTGACTTTTGGCTGCGGCTGCTGTGGCTGCTGCGTCGTCTTCACATGCTGATGCAGCACAAGTCGGAATCGAAACAAAAACAGAAAAAAACAAACCAGAAAAATACGAAAAAAAATCCCCAACTCTGGCTCTGGGCCCGTCTTCGATGCTGGGGAATCTGCTTAAAAAGTCCGCTCAGGTTTTGTCTGTGCCGCAGTCGCAGCAGCAGCCAGCCTTCATTTGTTATTCAAAAGTTTCTTGCTCTGCACTTCTGCTTCTTATTCCCGAGACCGGGACCGGGACCGGGGGCCTTTATTTATTTATTTTATTTGCCTGATTTCATTTCATTTCGTTTCACTTCACTTTATGCCAGAACCCAGGCCATTCCATTCCATTCCACTCCACTCTATTCCGTTCCATTCCTCACGTACGCAGACACTGTCCGAGTGTTTAACTTGATTTTTTCCGTATTTATTATATATATATATACAGAATTTAAGCAGATCTCTAGGTCCAGGCTGGGCCGGCAAAAGTGCATCCAATTTTGGTCACAGGAATTCCTCAAAAAGCCTCAGGAATTTCTGCCATTAAGATGACGTTGAGGGAAAAGTAAAGCCCAAGAAAAAATGCGGGGAATGTGGAAATAAAACAAATTAACCAAAATGAGAGGCCTTAAAAAAATGCATACAAATGCCCTGACTTAATGGGGCTGAAGTATATCATTACCATAAAAAGGTTTTATAATTAAATCAATCAAGAGTTCACATAACCTGACGCTAATAAAATTTGTCCAATTTAATCAAGTTAAGTAAATAAAATGGGGAGTAACTGCCTACCTTTTATGGGCCTAATTCCGAGTGATATTTGTGGAGAGTACAGAGGGCTGCAAATATATCAAAAGCAAACAATATGTTATTATATAAATAATTTAAATACATATAAGCTTATAAACTACCCATATAAGGTCACAACTTGAACTGCCAATTTACCCTGAAGCCTAATCCCTGGCATTGTTATAAACCGGTTTTTTATTTAATAACATAAAAATAAGAACTGAAAACAACTGGCCTACAAATGGATTTAGAGTTACATATAAATAAAAACATTTTTAATAAGTTTTATCTGCAAAAAAAAGTGACATTCCTGTTCAACCCCCCCACGTTTATGGTATTTATTTGATTCCATTCGCGGAAATTGTTTGATAAGCATTTTACCCATGAAACCTGGAAAATTTACGAGCAAACAAAAATTTAGTTTCCTTTTTTCTTTTTTGTGCTCTACAAAATTTATGGCAAACTGTTTGGGGTATTTATTATATATTCCACTATATATACAAGATAAACAATGGCATTGACAACTACAAAAAAATATATAAATTTATACGCTTTTTCGTGATTTTTCTTGATAGCAATTTTTGCTGTTTCCGAAGAAGCCTTGGCTTCCGCGACGAGATAATGCACGGCATTAAAATGAAATGGAATGAAAATAAAAAATAAATTGCACCGCCGCCACTGCCGCCCCATAATGCCGGCTAAATATGTGTAAACACTAATTATGTTAATTATACTTTTTGCCGTCGCCGTTGCCGTTGCCGTGCCTTTGCCTTTGCCAGCAATTATGCTAATTGTATTTTCAATTATTATATGCTTATTTATTATTATTTCTCAGCGTGCTCGGCCGGCTTCATTGTTGTTGTTGATGATTAAAATTATACAAACGAGACTCGATTTATGAAAAATACAGCGAATCACAAAAAAAAAACAGAAAAAATTGATGGTTGGTGGAAAAAAAAAATAAATGCCAACCAAAATTACGTTGCGTGAATTTTAAGATGATTTTATTATTCTCGGTCATTCGTTTGCAACCGAAATTAAATTGATTTTGCTCTACAGGCAGCACTCCCCGCCCCGCCTCCTCGCACCCCGTAATTGCAGAATCCAGAGTTTACCTTCTCGCCAGGTTACAATGGCGGCAGAGTCTGGCTGGACATATAATTACACCCACATGCAGGCAGACATAATGTATTCACACATATTCATATATATATTCATTAAATAATTATGTCCATAATTAAAAACGAGGCGAAGGGAGTGGAGCGGGGAACAGGGGCAGATGGTCCACAAAGTTGAACAATTCTGGATATAACACGAGACCTGGAACCACATCCAGAAGCGGGACTCGTTGGTTGTTAGAACAAGAACGAGAGACAGATCGAGAACGAGCATTAGTTGAGAACTAAAATAAGAAAATAACGAGAGCGAGGTCGTGAATAAATAAGAACGAGATCGAGGGACGAGTCAGGGGACGAGAATAAGAAAGAGAACTAACACGAGATAAAAAAAAAAAAAAAAGAGAACGAGAAGGATAACGCTATCAAGAACGGGAATGAGAAGTTGAACAGGAACAAGATCGATTTTAAGAACAAGAACGAATATAAGAAAGATAACTAAAATAAGTGAATAACGAGATCGAGGACGTGAATAAATAAGAACTAGATCGAACGACGAGGAACGAGTTAGGGAACCACAGGGAAAACTAACACGAGATAGATAAAGAAAAAGAGAACGAGAAGGATAACGCTATCAAGAACGGGAACGAGAAGTTAAACAGGAACAAGATCAAGTTTGAGAACAAGGACGAATATGAGAAAGATAACTATAACGAGAAAGATACCTATAACGAGAAAGAGAACCAAAATAAGCACTAGGACTAAACCTAGGGAAAGGAACGAGATGGAGATCGAGAACCAAATAAGGGAAAGGAACGAGAAGGATAACGAAAAAGAGATGGGAACTAGACAGAATAAAAAAAAATCAGCAAGAAAGATAAAGACCCAGACACACAGAAAGAAGAACGAGATGGACATATCGTTGTTATTTATTTTATTTTTTTCTATTCTTTTAAAACTGCCAGTATGTTATCGCGCTTTGCTTACTTCCATTTTTCTTAATTAGTCATCTTTTACCACATAATTATATGACCAGATTAACCTGTGATTAAAGCAAAAAACACAAGCATAAAATGATAGATAGAAAAAAAACTAAAGGCTTTTTATGTATAATGTAATGAAATTCACTTAACCTGAAATTATTTTATTTGTTTTTGTAAGCTCTCAACTTAATTATAGACCCACTTTGACAGAATTGAAAGCTAAAAAAAACATTTAATAAGTGCATTATTATTGCGTTACAAAGGACAGTCCGTCTTTATAATCAGTTACTAGCGGCTGACTTAACTTTATACAAATTAAAAGCTCTCTTTCTCGGCTCTTTACTTTGATTTTTTACCCTTCCGGCATTTTTTATAAATAAACTTTGTTGGCTTCAGAGGGGTTATGGTGTTTATTAGCGCCACCTGGTATATTTTAAACGATAACAGCTGCCACCGATCTGTATGGCTTGTTTATATAGACTGACAGCAGTTCATAATTGCCCCCGGCCCCAGTCCATTTCCATCAATCCCCCCATCTGTGGGATATATGCGTATATATGTGCCAGTGCCATCTTAAAATTGCAGAAAAACTGAGGGGGCGGTCGGTGTGCTGGTGAAAATTGACGCCTTCGTCTGGCATTTGTTTAATTAAAGTGATGACCGCCCTGCAACGCTTTCGCCCCCCTGGCGGCCGAGTGAAAAAATCAGAAGCCGCTGGCATTATTTAAAATGCAACGCAATGCGGCGCTCGAAATGCAATCAATGTGAATTAAATTCCCCAACTGGGACCAGCACAAAGCGTGCGGCTGGAAAAGTCCCAGGGGGGAGAGGAGGGTAGCGGGAGGTTGGGAAAAATCAGCGGAAGAAAAGCGGGGAAACAGGAATCAGAGTCACAATCTGAATCAGAGAGAATCCGGCGCAGGTCAGGTCAGGGATTGGGGTCAGTGTTCAGTGTTCAGTTCGGCCGCAAATATTTTCAACTCCGTCAGAGGGGGGGAGGGAAAATGTAAATATATTTACACAAAAAAAAAGGATTAAAAAAAAACAAAGCAAGAGGAAAGAGAGGAAAAACGCTGGCCAGCAAGAAATGCTAACCGGGAAAAATCAGGAAAATTTAATTGAGCGTGAAATATTTCCACCGGGCGTGGTGTGTGTGTGTTGTGCACATTCAAGGTGTTTCTGCAAAATGCTTTGTCAATGTTGTCTCTGCCAATGACATTTGTTTATGACATAAATAATTTGCGAATCAACAAACTTTCCACCTTTCGGAAATAAAACTGTCTGGGAGGATTAAAGTCTAAAAAAGATAAATAGAAAAACACTAGCTCAACTATTTAATGCAAAAAGAGGCTGGGGAATTATTCAGATATTTCTCTCCCGGGTTTCTCTGCATTAATTCTCTCAAATATTTATACATTTTAAATCGAATTTCAGTTCTTTTGATTTCTGTTTTCGTTTTTGTTATGAGAAATTTAAATTGGCTGAAGTTTAAATTATTTTTGGTGTGTATATTGCCAGAAATAAACTCAATTTGTGAAATTAAATTGTAACTTTAAGTTCAGTCAGTTTGTAGACATTTTTTGCTGTGAAATATTTCGAGATTTAACCTATTATTAATTAGAAAATAAGTTTTAAGGTTAAGGCAGTTTGTAGACATTTTTTGCTATGAAATATTTCGAGCTTTTAACCTTTTGTTAATTAGATAGTAAAGTAAATAAATATAAAGGACCTAAAGGAGGCTGTCCTTTATATTTATTCATCGCTTCCCACACTTTGCGTAGTATCTATTTTAATATTTCGCTCTCAGTTCCCTCGGCCATTTAAGCAAGTGAAATAAAAGAATTCCTTTTCAATTGCTTTCACTTATTGTTTTATGCCTTGATTTTTCCCCTGTACTTTGTTTTGTTTTGTTGGTCACGCAATTAATTTCTGCACGCAAAGTTTTGTTGGCCGCCTGGCGAAACAATAGCCTTGAACGCCCACCCATCCACCCACTCACCGCCGCCCACGGATGCCCTTTTCAAGGGGTTTTCCTTTGCCAAGGGTCCTAGGACTTTAGGCCACAGTATGCCTTAAAGGAGTAAAAGGATCCAGAAAGATGTATTATTAAATACATATTAAATTAAGAGTATCCAAATATATATTATAAATGCCTAAAGATATTAAAACCCACAAAACTTGTTTTATTTAGCAGCCAAAATATAATATTTAACCTATTATATATATTATATTATATTGATAATATAATATATTATATAATTATATCTTAATAATATAGATTATTTAGTTTTAAAAGAAGAAAAAACTTCAAGAAAGATGTATGATTAAATTCTTATTTATTTAAGAATATCCAAATATATATTATAAATGCCTAAAGATATTAAAACCCACAAAATTTATTTAATTTAGATGCCAAAGAATAAGTCTTAACCTATTATATATATATTGATGTATAAAACTTAAAAATATAGATTATTTGGTTTTAAAATGAGTAAAACGATCCAGAAAGATGTATGAGTAAATTTTTATTTAATTAAGAATATCCAAATATATATTATAAATACCTAAAGATATTAAAACCAACAAAACTTGTTTTTTTTAGATGCCAAAAAATAAATCTTAACCTATTATATATATATTTACGTATATTATTATATAAAACTTAATAAAATAGATTATTTGGCTTTAAAAAAAGTAAAAGGGTCAAGAAAGATGTATAATTAAATTAAGAATATTAAGAATATTTAATTAAGAATATCCAAATATAAATTATACATGCCTAACGATATTAAAACCCACAATACTTGTTTTATTTAGCAGCCAAAGAATAAAACTTAACCATTTTATATATATTATATTATATTGATGTATAAAACCTAATAATATATATTATTTGGCTTTCAAATTGCTTTACTATATGACAAGCATATTTAATTATTATTTTAAACTATTATTTTCAATGTTTACTAGTTAAAAATAATCCCTCTTAGTTCTTTTAGAAATTATCCTTTACCTAAGGGTATTCCAGGCTTCGGTATTTGTCGCCTTAAATGCTTTTCCTTGGAGTACTGGGCCCTTGATTTTTTCCACCCCCATCCCGAGGAAAACTCCCTCCCCTCCGACTTAACCCTCAACTGCCGTGTGATCGTTATTATTAGAAAAGTTTTATGCACAATATTTTCCTTGTTCTTTTTCTGTGTTCTCCTTTTCCCGATTGCTCGGCCTCTTCTGCTTTGTCTCCGGCTACTTATTGTTGCCTTGTTTTGTTTGCACCTTCTCCTTGACCGGCACGCCACCCCCCCAGCGGCCCTGTTGTCTTAACCCTTACCCCTGCTATCGCCTGGCCATTGCGCTTAACCCCCGAGTGCCAGCCATCATACATCGTTTATGTTACGTGACTTGTTTGCCAGATGAATGCAAAATAACAGAGCCCGAAGGAAACGGAAAAATCGGACAGGGGCACACACATGGATGTGTGTGTGTGTTTCAGGGGGGGTGTATGTGTGTGTGTGTGTGTACGACGGCTGGAAAAACAGCGGAAAAATCAACAGAAAAAAGAAAACAAAAAAGAAAAACAGTAGGCCCGAGAGGAGAACAAAAAAAAACACCAAGACAGAGAATGGGAATTGAGAATGAGCATGGAGAATGAGAGAAAGGGCGGCTTTGATAATGAGACCAAATTAAGCGAGGGCCTGCGGGAGAAAGTGGAGAAAGCGGCTGCCAGCCGCCATGATGGCTAAAAGGTCGGCAGGACCTCGGGGAGTCGGTCAATTTCTCCCGATCGAAGGGAAGAGCCAAGTAAATACGTAGACAGCATTTATAAGTTTTTATATTTAACTTGCTTATATTTATATATTTATCGATATATAATCAAAAATAGGTAGGTTTTACTTGTTAAATCCTAAGAAATTATAATAATAAAATAATTAATAGGACATTTGTTTAAAGAACTTCCTCGCGCTCTTCTATTTAAAAATATAAAGCCAAGAGAGTTCCGATATTAACCACCAGGACCTCGGGGAGTCGGTCAATTTCTTCCGATCGAAGGAAAGAGACAACTATTTATTTATATATATTTTTTTATATTTAACTTGATCTTAAAATAACCGATATATAATAAAAAATAGCTAAGTTTTACTTGTACAAACCCAAAAAAATATAATAATAAATAAAATACATAGGATATTTGTTTATTGAGTTAATTCAAGAACTTCCTAGTGCTCTTCTATTTAAAAATATAAAGTCAAGAGAGTTCTGATATTAACCACCAGGACCTCGGGGAGTTGGTCAATTTCTCCCGATCGAAGGAAAAAGCCAAATAAATACGCAGACATCATATATAAGTTGTTATATTTAACTTGCTCTTAAAAGAACCGATACATAATCAAAAATAGGTAATTTTTACTTGTACAAACCCAAGAAATTATATTATGTATAATTAATTAATTAATCCAAGAAATTCTTCGCCCTCTTCTATTCAAAAATATAAAGCCAAGAGAGTTCCGATATTAAGCATGCTTTCCCCAAGTGCAGCCCAGACTCTCCTTTCTCTATTTACCATATTACTTTCGTTCATTTTCCCGCCCCCTCCCCCGCCGGTAGCCGGAAGTCTGTCAGTTTTTCGCCCTTCACACACATTGAACGCAACGCGGTTTTTCCACCGCCCCGCCCCTCCCCGGTTTTTCCAGCGACTTATTGTGAAGTTTTTTTCGCCGTCTCCGGCCTGGCCTCGGTGCGCCTTAATCATTTTATCGATCCCTGTTATTGTTGCTGCTTTTAATGCATATTAAACAGATGTAAAAATTTACACTTCAATTACAACAACTTAAGCATGAAGTACAACAACAGCTGGCGAAGGATATTCTGGAAAAAAAAGGAAGCTGCATGGATGGTTGGATGGAAGGATGGATGGTTGCTTGGGAAAAGGTTGAGAGCTGTAAATGATGTTGCAGGGGAAATCACAATTTAAAGCGAAAGACAACAGAAACGCGGTAAATGGAGGAGAAAACAGGAGCAAAAGGATACGAAGAACAGAAACAATAACAAGACAAATAAGAGGACGAGGCTGGAATGGAGAAGGAATTAAATGAAAGCAAAGAAAAGGACATCGAAATAAAGATATTATTACAGGATACCCTGTGGCAATGTGAGAAAGTCTAAAAAAATCACTTAATAGTAGGAAAAAAATACAGGAGTATAAAGCTTAGCTAGTTTTTATTTATAACTCATAATATATAATAAAAATATAAGAAAGTTTATATAAATTAAAGTTTAAAATTACATAGGACCTTTAAGACTTAAATATATTATAAATATAATTAAAATAAGACATACGTAGTTATACATTAGATTAAAATATTAAAATACTAATTCTTATAAAATAAATAGGAATATCAATTAAAAATACAAAATAAAAAAAATAAAAATAAAAAATAATAAATAAAAATAAATAAATGAATAAATAAAAAAAAAAATATATAAAATAAAAAAATAAAAAAAAAATACAAAATAATAATAATA
>VNKC01001637.1:0-16301 GCA_008042775.1 Drosophila pectinifera | reverse complement strand
ATTATATTATTATATTATTATATTATTATATTATTATATTATTATATTATTATATTATTATATTATTATATTATTATTATTTGTATATAATATTATTATTACTGAAAGAGACTCATAGACTTCTACATATTTTATAAATTAAATATAATAATTATAAATAAATAAATAAATTCAATGAACACTGTACATAAATATGCACTTAAATAAATTAGTAAATTTATTTAGCTTAGACTTAATTAGAATTATTCTTAAATAAGGTCAAGAAAATCTTGGCTTCTGGCACCACCAATTTATTCTAATTATTCTGTGAAATTCTAATAAATTAATCCCTGCAGATTTTTGCTCCGTGAAAGCAAGGAGGCTGGAAAATCGGAGCTACCCGTATACAACTACGTGTCGGACGTGAACAATATTACCTGGGGCCAGTATATGCACCTGTCGCGCAAAGGATTCCACGAGCCGTTTGACAAGGCGCTTTGGTGAGTTTATCGCACACACCGAATCGCAATCACATATATCTATCCGTTTTTAAAATAAATATTCTTTATTGAATTTTTACCCCAAAAACGAAACAATACATGAACCAACGCGAACCGCTCGCCGTATTGTATGCATGTCTAATCCAATGCTTAAATATTGCCGCATTTTTGCGGATGGAAAATTTATCTATGCTCTGCTAATACCTTGAAACAACGAAACCTGAACGAAATTCGGAACAAAAAATATAAAAACCGAACTGAAACCCCGGTTCGAACGACGTCCGCAAACTGAAAACACAAAACGAACTGGGATTGCCGACAACTAAACCAAATCGAACCCAAATGCCACACGGAATCGCTGAATCCTCGACCCTCGATACACACACACAAACGCACGGGTATCCTGTGTATATCCTTCGATCGACCGCATTATTGTCACAGGTGCTTCTCGTACGTTATAATACCATCGAAGCCTCTGCATTGTGCAATTGCATTTTTCTTGCACAATATCCCAGCTTATATTTTAGATTTAATTGCCATGGTCACCGGACAAAAGCGCATGTAAGTAGAGCCCCACAGACACACTCGGCCATCGATTCAGCTGCTCTCACCAATGCCGGGCCACGCCACGCCCTCCACCGCAGCCGCCCATCGAGAATATGTTCTCCAAGGTGGCAAAAGCGGCAGTGTGTGGTGGTTTTCGGGGCTCCTGGCTACATTGAATGGATTTTAAATGGTACATGGAAAGGCAATTGAATGACCAGCTGAGGGTATCCGCCGGGTATTTGTTTTCTACTATCGAGTTTGTTAAGAATAAATGGGAAAGTCTTGTTAAAAGGGGGAGTACTTAAAGAACTACGCATTTCTTATAGAGAAAGAAACTTAAAATGTAAATAAATATAATATATATTGCATTTATTTTATTAAAGCTCAAGTCGTCGACTTGAGAATGTTAAAGGCGATAGGATAGAAACTCGGCATAGTAGGGAAATTTCCTGACAATATATATATATATATATATATATATATATATATGACAAGTATATTCCATTTAAGTAATGACAGCTTCAAAATAATCCTTATCTATTTATAAAATTATTATTGAACTTTTCTGCCATACCTCTGCTAAGGTTCTTAAATAATAATTCTTATAAATATTATAATAAGAAAATTGATAAAATATATATTACTTGATAAATTCAACTTCAACAATAGCTCCCCAAAAAAAGATAGTGTAGTGACGATTCGTTGTTTGGAATGAGCATGGGGACAACCCCCTTGGCAAGCTTCTTAGTTCCAAGCGTATACGTAATATTTAACAAATTGCAATTAGAGCGCATTAGCCTCAGCATTTTGCCATTTATTTATGAAGGTGAGCCCAACCTAGACTACACAAAACCCCAGCTCCAACCAATTAGCAAACACAAGGACACAATCTCTGCGTCCTTTGAACTCTTTTGCCCCCTATCTTTCCCTGCCGTTTTGTATGGAGAGAAAAGGCATCTTTAAAGGGGATATCAATTATTATTATTATTATTATGACAATATGATTCATTATTTAAAGTATGAGTTCGGAAATTATGCTGGGGTGCTACAAAAATCATTATTGATTATAATTATTATTATTATAACTAAATAATTAATTATTTAAAGTATTCTGGAGTGCCACAAAAATTATCATGGATGTGGCTCCCAAGTTAGGCTTTATTTTAATCCTTTAATTATAATTCCTTCCTTCAAAGAAGGATTTAAGAACCAATAGGTCTTTTTCACCTATATATCTTTAGATTTATAAAGCATTTTTGTATATTTATTTGGAGTTTTAGTATCCTATGTATTTTTCTCCACTGTCCAGCTATGTGAAGGCGTACAAGAAAATCTCTCGCATAATCGACATGATGGCTTGGTTCGGCCTGAAGGAGTGGCAGTTCGCCCATCGCAACATTGACGAATTGAACGAGCTGCTGCCGAGGGAGGAGCGCTCAGTGCTGCAGTTTAACATTGCGACGATTAATTGGAGCGAATATTTCCGCTCGTACCTCAGCGGCATCAGGCGCTACTTCTTCAAGGATGCCGCTAACGATAATAAATTACGGCAGCGCAAAACTATTTATCGCAGGTGAGTCTGACTCTCCAGGTGGGCTGGCAGAGCAGAGGACATGCGGGGGATGCTGCGCTAAGTAGTTTTTAATTACACTTTGTTTACTCCCTTTTGCATGCCGCTTCCTCGTGCTGCTTCTGGTGCTGCTGCTGCTGCTGGTGCTCCTGCCTCTGATGCATCTGTAACTGGACTTGCCCAGGATGCTCCTTTTGCACACGCTGCTGAAGACGACATTTGGTCTTTCATTAATTATGTGCATGCTCAAAGTTTATCTCAGGATTTTCAAAATTATGCCAAAGATTGCGCTCTGAGCGGGTGTTCTTATAAATTATAATCAAACGATTATGCCGCTGATGGTGTCATTATTTTAATAAAATGAGCGCTCCTTAAAGCATCCCATCTCATTTCTGACTCTCGTCTGGCATTACTCATACGCCGTGTGGCGTGAAACTTTTGACAACTTTTTTCCCCAGCTTGTTCGCTGCTTTTTCGCGCTGACAGACGTCTTAGTTGGCCCCTCACGGTGCCAGGTGAGTACAGGTACCTCTCTCTTCTGCGCTGTATATATGGCACATATACATGTTTATGTATATATGTATATATATATATTGTTGTCACGCTGAGGTCTGTGAAATATGATGCAATTTCTGGTGCGATAAAGTTGCAAGGGCGCCACGATCTCGAAGCGCATCAAAATGTGAGCTGTATGTTTTGACTTTGAGTGCGGAAAGTGAGGGGTCCTTGTGGCCAAAGTTGTCCCAGTACTCTAACCGCAAAGGTCTAGGGACTCAAAGCTTATCGATATTGTGATAATGCTATACAAATTATTATTTTTATACATTAAAATGTTCTCTACAATTTAAAATTCATGAAACGTGTAGATGATTTGTGGTTTTAATCAAATATTTGTAAGTGCTGTATATAAACGTAAGTAAATTAAGATAAACAATGCATTTATATATTTCCTTAAACTCCCTAGATGAATTTGAGCTATTTAGAGTCTATAAAAATATAAGAAAACTATTTGTTATAATTTTTTGTAATATTTAACGTGCACATCTATTTTGAAAGGACATTCAAGGCTGGAGCTATGCCGCGTAGTCTCTCGCATAAGAAATATGACCGAGAAGTGAACGTAAACAGCATGACAAATACAAACACACGTCTACCAACACCAACACATGTAAGTGGATATATGTACGGGCCACATACATATATAATTTTAGTTAAAAGTTTTATTTCTCGCATATTTCATATTCTTGGCTGAAACTTTTTTCCACCTCGAGCATTTCCTTGTTTCATATTTCATCCCAAAAAGGAAGGCCACTACAAGGGGGGAGCAAGAGGAGCCGGGTTCCGCGCGCATTCATTATTGTGTAATATTTTTACATTATTTTATTATAAATCAACAAAATGCACTCAACGCGGCAGCACAAAAAAGTTGCATCTCCGTCGGCGCCGGCAGCGACTGCAACAGCAACTTCTGCTGCTGACAGCAGAAACACATTAAACGTCATAAAATGCACAACGCAGCGAAAAGTCGCCGACAATGGGCGGGCGGGGTAGGTAGGAGCTGGCGGCAGGCCCTTTGCCTTTATAATTTATTTTTGCTTGAATTAATGTGAATACTTTTTACCACTTGGCTGCACAGAGTTGCTCCACTACCTGATAGTGGCGCATCCAGCTCCGAGCTCCCATCGGCAGGCTCCCAGCCTGTGCCTTCTGATAAGGTAAGTGCTGCGAGGCGCCTCCTTTGACTCCGCCAAAGGACCCCCGAAAAAATACTTAAAAATTATCATAAGTGCATAAGGAGACTCTCAAGGACACGTGGGAGTAAAGCACTCTCAATCGAACTAGTAAAATCTTTACACAAAAATAGGAAGGGTGTGTATTGTCGATTTGCGAGAATTATAAAAATTGAATTTAAGGGCTTGGATTACTCGCCTTATTTGCTTGAAGTTTGCAATTAAAAAAGTAACTAATTCCAAGAAATATAAATATGAAACTTAATTATAGTATTTTACTCTTTCTGATTGAAAGGAGAATTTATCACTGGGTCATGGAGTATACCTCAGAATACCTAAATAACCAAGGCAATAAGAACTCTACCACTGTTAATTTTTCACACAATTCAATCTCGTTTCGTAGAGTTTCCCTTGGAGGGGTAATTACATATCAGCTACTTCTAGTTCGTGGGCACCGCAGACAGCTGCGCATAATTAGTCTGGTCATGGCAACAACTGACAGGAGTTGGACGAAGCGGAGCCAAAAACTCACCGAGCAGTGCGCAATGTGCAGCATCATCAACTGTCAAATGCCAGCTGCAACAAGCTGCGACGTGGGGCATCAGATGCGAGATGTGCAGCGGGTGTTGATAATCAAGTCAGCATTAGGGGGCGGGTTGTCCGCTCATGTGGACACTGAGCACCGGGCAATGCGGCGTATGCGCAATATTTGAGCAGAGGCCGCAGCCGTAGAAGCCGCAAAACTCGCACAAAACCAATAAAATTATTGAATGGAACCGAAAGCATAAATCACACAAGTTCAGCACAGGCATGTAAAGAATATTTAGCATGTTGGCCGGCACTCGGTGTGTGTTTGTGTTCGAATAGATTTTTAATTTAAAACAACCTGGCCGAAGGTAAGCTCGAGCACCTGTGACCAGGGAAAATGCCCTCGAAAGACCATTAGTTGTTTGTCCAGGGCCCAGCCTAATGTCCTCTTGTCAGAGTCCGCACTCAGGACAGGCAGGACACCGGCACATACCACACACACACAACAAGAGCATAAGTACACCCAGAAAGAAATTTTAATGAAAGGGTCCTTCTATTTATATTGCTCTTTTCATCTTCTTTTTTTAATATAATTTTATATATTTATATACAAATTGTAGTATTTTATATACTATACATTTTAAATCAAATTAAACACAACTTTGGAAAATGATTTGCAGGCATATAAAGTATTTAATATGTTTTAGTTTAAACTATATTAAATTTGAATTGAATGTCTGCTTTATTTATACATGCACCTGTGAATCCTCCATTTTTTTTAAATATAGAATTAATTTTTTACTGTGCAGCTAGGACAGGCTGTGCATGCAAAGCGTAGCAAGCAATAAAGAAGATTTGTGTCGCCGTCGCATTTTGTGGATACATTTTACCCCCTTTATATTCTCTTCTCATCTCAGCCGCTTCTTGTGCTGTCTCTTTTTTTGCAAAATCTGCAGAAAATCTCAGGCAAAGTAGAAGTCAAGTTTGGTTTGGGCTAATGACCACAGAATGGCTGCTGGTTGCAGTCAGTCAGGTAGGAACAGGCTTTATGGGGCCCTTCTGTGTGCATACCCAAGGGAAAGGACATATCCGCAGGGATATGCACAGGTGAGGACATGGTTCCTTCCAAACAATTGCCAAAAATCGAATGCCTTGAATAACTCTTTGTAAGGGGCACCTTCTGTATTCAAACTTGTCGTAGTATCTACCTAGATTTACTTAGAATTTTACCTTATATAACTAAGACTTCGTTTACCCTAACATAGACTCTAGAAGTCTAACTACTATTATTGCTAATAAAGGGTACAGCAGTTAATATAATATATTTTATGACTTAAAATAGGCTGTCTTATAATGCATATTGATGACAGACATTAGACATATGTGTCTAGAAAAGCTGTATATCCAAGCCAAGTTTATATTATATTACAGTAAATACCATAAAGTACAATATTGGATACTTAACACATAAATGGCATCTCGAAAACACAGTAAAATCGTGAAAATGTTTTTGAAAAACATCAGCAGAAAGCCATTGATATATGCTCTGATTTTAATCACTGCGCAATGAAATTAAATTCCCTCCGTTTCAATTAACATTCCCTGCAACATGTGGCTTCGATGCTTGTGCCCACTCAAACATTTATCGATCGGACTCCTCTATATATCCTTGGCCCCCTCCCTCGGTGCCATTAGTCCCCTTTGGTCCAGTCTGGGCCGTCTGACGCCCATTAAATTCGCCGATGGCCGGGCCCAACTCAACTTTCAACGTTTCAACGTTTGCTCCCCAAAGATTACCGCAAATGCACAATGGTAAAATAATCATAATTGCATATAAAATGTTAATGGGCAATGGACCACGACCCAGCGGCGGCGAATGTTTGGCCAGCGCCTCGTGCTCACGCTCTAAAAAAAGGAAAACTTTTTAATACACCAAAGGACACATTTGGGCGCCCTCCCGAGTGTGTGCGCCGCAAAATGCAAAAACAATTACGAAAACTTTGTTGCCGGGCCTCCCCCCCCCAGCTCCATGCCGCCCGTGGAAAACAGGGGAAAGCCTGAACTCCGAACCAAATGTGGGAAATTTTGCCAAGCTCAACTTTATGCTGTTTTCTTTTAGCCCCCACCGCTGGCCAGCTCGTTGCTTGTTGCTTTTTATTGGTTATTTGTTGGCATCTCCTCGGCGGATTTTTTGTTTGTTTTTTGGCCCTCTGTGGAGTTTTGCTTTCATGTTTTCATTGCTCGAAATCGAGGCAAGATGAGGCAAGGCGAGGGAGCAGCGCCAACACTTAAATTTACATAATTTCCGCTCCAAGTCACCAATGTAAAAGCTTTGGACCAGGATCAGCTGCTCTTGGTCCAAAGACGGCCGTGCCCTAACTTTTCCTTCCCTCTTTGTTTTTTTTTAGCTCTAAAAGCGCGGAAATGTTGGCAATATTTTAACGCTTCTATTTTAGTTGAATTTTGCCCCGTGTTTTTCGCCGTGTTTTTTTGGCCGAGCTTTGTTTTTGTGGTAGACCAGCACGGTGCTGCTGACTTTTTGGCCTTTGGCAAGTGCACGAACCCAGAGTGCAGCCCAACTTGTTGTGGCCCATAATACACCAAGGGCAACTTTGCAGACGCTTAGCAATTATGGCCACGCCAACTATTTTGTACTCCACCCAACAAGCCCATCTCACCTTGGAGCGACGTGAGTTGTGGGTCCATCGAGTGGTTCAGCGATAAACGGAGGGGTCCTGCCAAAGGCTTAAGGCTTGTGAGCCCAATCGATTCTATTGACCATTGGGAGTGTTAGAACTGCCCGAAGTGATGGCATCGCTGGAATCGATAGCGAAGTAAATTGGGCATATGTTTGTGAGATATAATTGGTATTTATATATAAGCATGAGTTTTTATACAGAGTTTCCAAGGATATTCCTCAAGTTCTGGGTCTTTTTTTGAAACCCAATTGACAAGCCTCTTATTTGTGGTCTAAAAGTGAAGTACCCTTCATCAGCTTTATTCAGTAAGCCCTGCGGGTTAATTTTATATATTTAATAAGCCATATTTTAATTTAAAACCTAAAGGCCAATAGTATGAATTCAAGCCAATTAACTGGAACAATTTTAATTACTAAATCATTTTTTCTCGAAGAATTTTTCATGTAATCTTTTTCCATTACCGAACGGAGAACCTATGCAATTATTTGCAGTCATATTTCCATCTTCCATTTTCCGCCTGTCAGCATAGAAAGACAAATAAAAAAGCGCCCTGACAAGGATCTGGGATATTGAATTTAATTAAAACTGTTCATGGCAGTTCATCCAGCTTATTATCCTGTGACGGTGAGCGAGCAAGTGAACAAAAAATGGTGTAAAATGAAAATGGAAAAATAATTCCGACCAACTTAATTGAATTCGAATTGTTCCGATGGAATTGGAAGTTGTCTAAATAGACTGAAAAGCGACACCGCTGGCTGTTAATTTCATTACACGCTTCATCAGTATCCCGCTTACTTCCGATTGAGTTTATTTCCGCTCTCTGGCTTGTTTGCCTAACCTACTTTATGGTTATCCTTGGAAAAGACTGCACTGACATAAAATACTTACTAAATGCGGAAAATATGATTTTGATTTTCAATCTTCTTTTCAGCAAGAGTATCTTAAGTTAAAAATATATTTTCTGGCAGCACATTCTTTGCTATTTCTCTCACTATTTTAAACTCAAGTTGATCCTCCAGATTTTTGTGACGTGTAAGCGCTTCCGTCTAATGACAATTAACATTTTTCTAATGGCCAGCAATTAGAGCGATCCCCGAGCTTTAAGCAAGATTTATTGGAGCGGAGGGGGAGCCACTTTCCTGCGCTTAAGTCGAATCCCAGTTCTCACACAATGTTGGCCTTATTATTACATTGTTTATGAGTTCCTTCTCCCCGGCGGTCTCTTCTCTCAATTTATTGTTTTGTGTAATGTTGTTCTCGTTGTTGGCTTGTTTTACAAGCCCGTCTCGCCTTGCTTCCTAGTGCTTGTCTCTGGGAAAACCCATGCACACGGGTTCAGCGGCCACCCAACCCACCCCCTTTTTTGCGGTTGCCACTGCCATTGCCATTTCGCCCCCACAAACATCTTGCGGTCCACCCCAAGTCATATTTCCTTATTATCTGGGCGGTTTTCGGCTTCGTTTTTTTTTGTCCGCCCAACAGCCCCTTGACTTTTTTGCGGTTGACCTACGAAAAAAATGGAATTATTAATAGCCTCGTCCATTTGCTGCTAAGTGGCGCAAATTGTGTGTTTGTTTATATCATCCAGCAGAGGCGAGGAACCTTAAAGATTTTCCCTATTCCCTGAAGGAAAACGGGCTGCTTCCGGTTTCTTTAAGTAAAACAGACGTGAGACAACTGGGTTGCGAACTGTTTATGGAGCGCATTGAACCTTGCACTTTGTTAATGACCCTCAAAGCTCTAAAGGAAATATATGGGTGATGGGGATTTATGATGGGGACAAGGAAGGATCTGTTGCGGTTTAATTTTACAAAGAGCTGGAGGTATTCTGAGGACTTGAGTCAAATAAAACCTACAGTTTTATATGATAAATGATAGACTTCATTTCGCCCTTTATTGTCCCAAGGCTGAATACTAAGAAATTTAATTTAAGACCAATTTTTATTCAGTTTATATGTAGCTGCTGGTCGCTGCTCATAATTAACTATACTTATTAATTGCGCTGTCTGCCTTCTATGCCAATATCCTTGAGATTTAAGTCCCTTCTTGCGTAAGCTTAAAGTACTCAATTATCCTGCCCTCCTTGCCGGCGTAACCTGGTCAATACCTCAGACTTGGCCCGAGACCCTCTCCTACGAAGGTGGCACACACCTTGCGTAACTTTGCCGCCGCATCCCCCGAACCGCTCTCATTGCATTAATTACCGCACACTTGGGGTGGAAGGGGCTAAGGGAAAATCTGGGGCTGTGCAAAATTGCACTTCAAAACGAGAGCAGCATCCCCTCGATGCGAATGTGGATGTGGCTGTGGATGTGGATGTGGATGTGGATGAGTTGTGGATGTACTGCTCCTACTCCAGCTTAATTTCTCCTGCTCCTGGCCAAAGTCCCTGTCGTAAAGTGTTTGCACGTGAGTTTGTGGGCGCCTACATGCGCTGATTGAGAGTTCTGCCCCCCTCTCGTACTGCCCTCGCTCTGGGGAAAGGATAAATGAAGGACGACGCTTAGATCTGACGTCGGTAAAGAGAGCAACGAGCTCGGATATATTTTTTCCTGTGCACTGAACCAAAAGGAAGCATACAATTATTTATAATTCAAATTGAAGTTTTGAGTTTTGAACTGCACATGTAAATAAAGGATTCAATTGATTATTTAATTTGTTTAAATAAACACGGTTTACATATGGTTCTATTCCAATTAATTTTTACACTGAATATATACTCATTCCTATTTCGTTTTACTCTAAACTCAGTTTAATTGGAATTATATTAAAATTGGATTTTATATAAAAAACTATTCCTCTGTTTGTAATAAGTTTAGATTGAATATATTTAGTTCTATAAATATTTCAATGTTTTTATATGTTTTACTAAATTAGAGTAGTATATAATAGTATTTTAGAGATGGATTCTTTTGCTTTAGTTAAAAATAAACTTTAGATATCTATATATATAGTTGTATAATTATATTGTTTTAATCTGTAACAGTTTTTTGTGTGTAATTTTCTCTCCCATGACCTAATGCAATTTTGTAATTTTTTACCGTGTTGCCCTGCCATATATTTTTTTTACTATTTTCTGTGGTTACCGGTGAAGTGTTGTTGAAGCGCTTTGGCAAATATTTGATTTTAATTTTTCCAATTAATTGGTTTTCCATCAAAAATTTAACATCCTACCAGGCCGCCTCATACGTCTGTCACTCTTTTCCCATTTTTTTCCTTCCGTCACTGTCCTTCGCCATTAACATGCAACAAAAAATATAGATTTATTTTCTTTTTATCCTGCTGTCTGACTTTAAAAGGCCGCCAAAGGAGCGGAGGTCGAGATGGTGGCATAAACACAAAAACTTCGTCCTGCAACCGCAAAATGTGAGGGGCGGGGAGGCGCACACAAAGAGCGGGAGAGGAGGGCGGGGCAAATGTCAACTACAAGAAAATTGTCACTAATGAGTGGTAAAAAGAGCGACTCGAGTTGGAGGCTTTGTTTGCATAGGCCGAAGGAACCGGAAATGCGCAGGGCACAACAGTGCAGGGCAGAAAATTCCGTAAAGCGAGTGGCTGCTGTGGATGGCTGCTGGTGGCTCCACTGTGTACAGTCAATATTGGCAAATGTGTCAGTTGCAGTCCGCTTTGAGGTGGGCTAAAATGGGGACAATGGCAGGGCTCCTCTGCGGCTTATGAGCGGCGAAAGCCAAACGGGAAGGGATAATGAAAACCACGACAAAAGCGCAAAACTTTCACAACGGACAAGTAGCTACCCGTGGCCAATGCCAGGACACAGGATGCAGGACACGAGCAACCATGACCCCTACCCGTTGAAACTACATGCAAATTATGTAGAGTAATTTGTTTAAATGGGATCAAAAGGTTAAGGCTTATGTTACTGATAAGATAAATAAAAAACGAAATAGTTTGCTTATTGTTAATGTAAAAGGTGTCTCTTTTAATTAAACTATAAATAATATATATAAAATGTTTAATCTATATCTAAACATTATTTAAGAAATAAATTCATGAGCAGAAGTCTTAAGAAAGCGTTTTAAAAATAAAACTAATATAGAAAGAAAACCTTATTAATTATACAAATAATATATATCACTTATATATTATTATTTTCTCATATCTAGAGCTTTAACTCTTGGCCAAGTATCTAGCCAGTGAGAGTATTTCAGACAAAAAGTCTCACCTCTGGCCGGAACTCTTGTGTTTCATGTTAATGAGATAAGCATGCAAATGCCCTAATAGAATGAGCAGCTCCTGCCTTTACCTCCTAATTCCCACTCTCTCTGACATCCTTCCACCCCTGTTGTTTCATCCACCAGGTGGGAGGTGGAAGGTGGGTGGTGGCAGGGCGGCAAAAGGGAAAGCGCTGAAGAGCTGAACAGTCAATTAACAAGCCGAGCTGCAGGTGGGTAACCATAACCCCAGACATCGCGGAGGGGCGATGGCCCGGACCAGCTCCACCGTTCATCATCGTTTATCTTAATAAACCGCGCACTCAGTCAGACATTAAGCTGGCGAAACCAAAAAGCAGCCAAAAGTCCTTTGGAAAATTGCTTAATTTGCAGTTGGCAGTCGCAGACAGAAACAGAGTAAAGGAAATCAGATTCCACTGCACTAAGAATAAAGTTTCACCTCAATTTTTTAAAAATCAAGCAAGATATATTTATTTTCAAGCGTTTTTAACAGACTACATAATCCAGAATATATTTTTGGATTTTTAACTTAATATATTATTAATTAATAAACATTATTCATGATCCTTTTTAATAGGATACATACTTTTATATATATAATATAGTTTAAAATTAATGGCTGAGAACAGCAATCGAATATAAGAGAAGGATAGTAATATTATTATATTAGAAAATTAAACAATTTTCTCCGCTGCTTCCAGAAATTCTTCCATTCTCTTCATTCATTTTCTGTTTTTAATTTTCACAGAAAGACTACCTTGGCAACTTAATCCTTTTACTTCAAGTTGAAAAAAAAAGATCAGGAGGGCTCTTAGAATTTACAAAGGCGGAACATATTTCTCAATAATTCCGAGTGTGCTGAGGATAATGCCAGAGGGGCGGGACAAGTGAGCGGAAAAGTGGGCGCGGCGGAGTCAGTGCAGCGTTAACGCTAACTTTAAGCGCGGCACGTAAAAATGTTGATAAAACGCACAAAGCCAGTTGATGATTTCAATTTATATTTCCAAGTGGAACTCATCTTTAGTGCAGAGAGGAAAATCCCCACGCCCCATTTTCCACGTCGCGTTACATGTAGCGAATTTGCTGAAGCATATCACGTGCAACATAATTTTTCCAAGCGACTTGCCACTTGCAAGTAAATGGAGAGGGGGTGCTGGCAAACCTGGAGAAGATGGGGCTCGGGGAGGTGGAGATTGAGCCTGGCGGCTGACATGAATGCTCGACGCCCCCTCGACTCCTCGCCGGGATGTGCGGCATTATGAGCGTGAAGTAGACTAAATAAATTACGTTTGAGAGCCAAAGGTGTTACGCACTGAAAGAAACTAAAGCTTAGTCCTTAACTCAAAAGAGGTAAGGAATATTGGACAACTAAGAACCAATAAGTCCCTGACCCTATAAAAGAACAAAACTCTTCAAATTCAAACTTTATTGGCTCTTTACTAAGCTCTTAACTATATTATTTGAAGAATATTAGGGAACTATTAATAGAATAAGTTCAAAGCTTTTCGAAGCCGAGCCTTAAAAGCATAATTCAAGGCAATATTATATATATTTTCCTATAAATATAAATATAAAAATACAGACTTAAGCTTTTATCTAAAAACCTAACTCATTTCATAATATTTTCATTTTAGTATACGAAGCAAGAATTTTTATTTTATTAAACGTTAAATATTTTCCTATCATTGATCTTGATATCTATGAATATAAAACGCAATTTTCAAGTTGCCGGAAAGTTTTTCTTTTATTATGAAAATTCCCGATTTATCCGAAGAGGGCACCTGGTCACCTGATCGGCTGTCGTAAATAGTTGAAAAGTTAAAAATGCTAATAACCATAAAATAAGTGTTAAAACTTTGCGAGCCCTATGCAATTTTAAATGCTTCTCCGTCGCCTCTTTACGTATTTAAAGTTCCCATCGAAGGCAACGCATCCCTTAGCTTCAACTGAAGTTGAAGTTGCGTTGCGAATGCATTTTGGGTCTGGTAAAAGTTTTCGGCAAGCAAATGGAGCAGGAAACAGCTGTCCCTTCATATCTTTTGCATATCAAGAGTATCGACATAAGGAGAGGCGACTGCAGGAAGGGCTAGGAGGACTCCCTCTTTTGTCAGTGAAATATATGCAAAGTTTGCCCAGGACAAGGCAGGATGCCTAGCCCCGCCCAAAGAAAAAAACGAAACTGAAATTGCATTTGACTTGCTTATGCCGAAAAAAAATTGATCATATGGTCGATATTTTGGGTGAAAGATATACTCTGTACAATATACTCTTTTAGAGCCTGATTTGAAAATATTGAAATCTTTATTATAATATTATTTAAATATGTTGTGAGGGTTAGAAACACTAGCTAGACTTACAGAAATATATAGTTTCAGAGTACACATATAATTAAGTATTTAATTGTAATATTTACTGAAGTTCAAGTATCTTAAAAATTATTATTTAAAGAGTATGTAAAATCTGCTGCTTTTTCCAGCTGTGTGCGGTTGCCAGATGCGGTTTGCATAGATGAGTGCAAAGTTACATTCAATTTATATGCACTTGCCGAAAAGTTTACACCGAAAAAAGTTGCAGCTTGAAGGAAAACTAAACATTTTGTTATCGTTTCGATAATGGACTTCAGATTTCCACATGCACACCCACACGCTCTCCCACATAGAAATTTTCCACTCACACACATGCATCGCCATACACACACGCGCGTGCATTTATGTATGTGTACATACATATAAATATGCATTTATTTTCTGAAGACTTTCGGGAACATTGATGATTTTTATTGTATTTCCTGCTGTCCTCAGTCAAAGTTAATAGCTTGGGAGACAAATGAATTTTCGCCTCAAATTTTCACAACATTTGCACTATTAAAATGCATTTTACAAACTAAGAAAAACACAATAAGGAAACGCTGGTCGGAATCATAAAATTAACATGTGCTCTTCGATTTTAGGTAAACACTACTCCGGTGTCTGTTTTTACATGAATTCTATTGAATATTAAAAATATAGAAGTAGTTCTCTTTCTCTAAAAAAGCCTTCTTTCTCTGCGTTTGTAGGGATTCGGAGCAATTTCGATATGGATGCAACGCTGATCATGATACATACATTCTCGGTTGGCACTAAGTCATAATACCCTTGTACCCTAGGGGTACCGAGTATAAAAATGTGAAAAAGTTATCAAAGCAGTAAAACTCTAATAAAATTTTCCCGGTTATTGTGCAATTAAAAAATACAACTGTTAGGCGATTAAAACCGGCAGCCTCTTGACTTGCCAACTTGGCCGCCGGCTGATGCCTTGGTATTTTCAAAAGCATTTTTCTCAGCCACAAGAAATCGAAAGGGGTGCGCTGGACCACGAGGGAGCATCGATTATGGAAAGTCGAGACATCAAAATTAATAATCTCAGTTCGCAGTTATGCAGCGGAAAAATGCCAGACAACCGAAATGAGTTGCTTTGAAGTTATTTTCCACTGCAACAGAGTGCAGCCCGAGGCCAAAGGCAGCTGAAGCAGTCGCAGAGCAAAGCCAGCAAAAGGGAGGCACCAAGGGGGAGAATCAGAAGAAGGTGCACTGCGTTTTTAGCATCATCATTGTCTTCATTACTGTTATGTTCATCATCATCTGGGACAGCATCCTCATCAGCGGCAGCTTCATCAATGTGCATTTTATTTCTGTCCCTCCGGGGCGAAAATGCACGCTCCTTTAAACAAAAAGAAAATGGAGAAATGCAGTAAGAAGCTTGGAATACTTTTCTGATCAAAAAACCATAATTTGGCCAAAAATGGATATATAGCCAAATGCCGCACATATCCCGATTCGCCGTTAAAATTCCAATTATTTAACAATAAAAAACCTAAAAAAAATGGAAATAAAATTTTGGCCAATTTTGCAAAATTTTATAAGGGGTTACATCATTAAAATTGTCAAAAATTGGCAAAAAATGTATTTATCTTTAGTTTAAAAATAAATATGCAGATTAATGAACCAAATAAAAACTAACACAGAACTGCTGTCCGACCTGAAATTAAGGCTATTTTGGCTTAGTTATGAATATTTTTAACATTGACTTATTCAACAAATTATTATATAAAAACCCGGTTTAAAGACCCAAAAATACATAACTTCTTAACAGCATAGTTTGACCAAAAATAGAATGACAGCCAAAGGCCATATGTATTCCGATCCTCTGTTTTTGAAGCTGTTTTGGCCAAGTTATGGATTTTCTTAAGTTTGATTTGTCCAAAAATTAGGATATAAAAATGCCAATTTAAGGACCCAAAAATCAGCATACTTGATGACTTCTGAAGAGCATAATTTTGCCAAAAATGGGATGACAGCCAAATGCCATATATATTCTGATCCGCTGTTTTTAAGGCTGTTTTGGCCAAGTTATGGATTTTCTTAAGTTTGATTTGTCCAAAAATTAGGATATAAAAATGCCAATTTAAGGACCCAAATATCCGCATACTTGAGGTCTTCTGAAGAGCATAACTTGGCCAAAAATGGGATGACAGCCAAATGCCATATATATTCCGATCCGCTGTTTTTAAGGCTGTT